>CAUYPK010020667.1:0-119126 GCA_963574355.1 Loris lydekkerianus | reverse complement strand
GCAGAGTGATCTTACCCATCTTTGGGTACTATGAATGTAATCCACTGTGCAGCCTCTCCATATCCTGTCTTAGGTTGTCCCAGCTTTGGGAGTCTTACCCGTCATTGGTGCTATGGAGGGCAGTGAAGAATAATAGTTAGATTCGTGGTTAATGAGCCGATGATATTGGACCTCGATGTGATTTAACTGCCTCTAACCTTTTTTAAGGATACAGGGCCCAAAGGTGAAGGGTAAATAAGGGTAGCAGGGGAAGAAGGTAGGGTAAAAAATGATGTAGGCCCATCCACAGGAGATTTTCTAAAGTTTCTTTTCTTCTATTTTCTAGGTCTTCTTGGTGAGTTTTGATCTTGTTTTGCACAATCTCAGATCTGTTGGCATAAAAGTAGCACTTCTCCTGCAAAAATAAACAGATGCCTCCTCAAGGGCGGGTTTTGAAAGTGCCCTGTTTGTGTCTCAGTCTAGATCCCTGGGCCAGATAGGTAACAAAAAAATGGGGGCAAAGGTGAAAGGTGGAAAGGACCCTCCAGCACGTCTGTCTTAATCCTTCTACAGACTTTTAAATCCAGAGCCTGTCTCTTCCTGAGACTGACACTGTTCTTATTTCTGCTTCATGTCAGGTGGCACCCAAAGATGCTGGAATCTTCGTGGCAAATGCCGCCATAAGTGCTCCAAGAAGGAAAGGGTCTATGTTTACTGCACAAATACCAAAATGTGCTGTGTGAAGCCCAGGTACCAGCCAAGAGAAAGGCCCTGGTCATTTTAAGTGTTTGAAGCCTGAAGCCATGCAAATGTAGATGAAGCTACCCTGAGTCGACCCCAGCAGTTCCAGTTCTGTCAATAAACACTTCTGGACTATCCCTGTGGTTGCCTGTGTCCCCCCCCCTTCCCCCCAGCACTTCTCAGGAGACTCCCTTTCAGGTGGTTTGGGACTTCAAAACCATTTTCATAATGAAACATTATCTGCCTTTTTAATCTCACTCTCTCACAAGTGTCTAGTGGAATTTTCTGGAATCCACATATGATGACATCGCTGTTCTAGCCGCTAACAAAGTATGTGCTTATGTATTCTTGTGTTTCTTAAATCTTTTAAGTTCAAAGGCTTAAGATGTACCTGTATTTTGCCGTGCGCCCGTGTATAGTGTACACCCACATTTTGGGACCAAACTTTCAGGAAAAAAACTTTCATTTAAAATTGTTTTTTCTTCAGAATCATTTTTACTCATATCTAACCAGCAGAGATGGTCAGCTCAAACCCAGACGAACTAAAACCACCTCAGAAGGCCCACATCATTACAATACAGCAGGGCAAAACCAGAAGTGGGGACGGAGTTTCACCTGAGTTCTTTTCTGAGAAAAGCCATCATGTATTTGCACACAGGTGCATTGTGGTCATTACAAACTCACTGGCAACGCAGCCCCCACACAAATCTGCCCGTGTGGGAATCCCTGGGGGCTCTTGACATATGGCGTTCATACAACCCTCCTCTTCCTCAGTCATAAATGAGCTCTTGCTTTTTATGGGGGGGAAGGCGATCTGTGTGTTATCTTGAGTGATGGCACCATTTGTTTATTCTGGAACTTTGATGGGGAGGTGACAGCTTATTTTCTCTGCTGAATCTGAGATGCAATAGCCTGTCAGAATATCTAAACAGACAGGTAGGTGGGATTGCCTTAATAAAAAGTTCACAGGGCAACTGCGTCAGACTCTGTAAGTATTTAATCTCTTGTTATTCAGAAACCTGGGCTCTCAGGAAGCAAACCCTCCCTTGGAGGGGAGGACAGAGGGAAAGCGGGCAGGGGGAGACACAGGGCACAGAAATCAGCTGAAACACTCCACGCTGGTTCTGACTCTCTCCATCTCGTGCAGGAAGCTGTAGAACTGAGGCAAGGTTAATTCTGCATATACATTTTCAGTTTAATTTCCTTTCTCAGCCACCAACTTTAATTGTAAAATTCTGCTTACCATTTTCTCCAGTTTGTTGCTCCCAGCTCTCACTCCAAATTTCCATTCAGAAAAAAAAGAAAACAGCTTAAGTGACTTAAATAGAAGTTAAAGGCTTTATCCTGGTTAATCATCAGAGTCTGACCTATGGCCTGCCAGCCAAGGACTGGAGCATTCTATTTCCACTTTTCAAAAAAGTAAATGGCCAGGCTGGACATGGTGGTTCACGCCTGTAATCCTACCACTCTGGAGGATTGAACTGGGAGGTGAAGGCAGGAAGATCACAGAGCTCTGGAGTTGTTTGTTTGTTTGTTTGTTTGTTTTTGCAGTTTTTGGCTGGGGCTGGGTTTGAAAGTGCCACCTCCAGCATATGGGGACAGCGCCCTACTCTTTTGAGCCACAGGCATCGCCCAGAGCTCTGGAGTTTGAGACCAGCCTGAGCAACAGCAAGACCCTGTCTCTACTAAAACTAGAAAAAAATTATGTGTTGTGGCAGGCACCTATAGTCCCAGCTACTCAGGAGGCTGAGGCAGGAGGATGGCTTGAACCCAAGAATTTGAGGTTGCTGTGAGCTAGGGTAACACCAGGGTACTCTAGCCTAGGCAACAGGGTAAGACTCTCTGTCTCAAAAAAAATTTTTTTAAGAAAATTTACAAAAATAAATTTCAGAAACATATTTTCTAGAAAGATTTTCAAATTTAGGATGCATAGCTTTAAAAAATGTCATAAAATTCTAAAACATTCTATCTTCAACTACTAAAATTGAGAGCTAGTTTATAGCCAAAAGTTCAACAAACTTTATTGTAATATTTTAGCCATCATAAAGCATGTTATGTTTTATATTGATTAGTGATAATAAATATGTCCAAGATAACTCACTTTTGCATAGCACTTTCCTTTATTCTTTATTGTTTTTATACTCAACAGCATGTATAAATTGAAGATAATTTATCATCCTCGATGTCATGGGGCATGATTTAGGAGTCTTTCCTATCTATGAAACTTTGAGGTGACCAAATTCACAGTAAGCTTTTTAATCAAACTGTGAGGCATTCTCAAACAGAATTTTGTGCTGGAAGACTTATGCCTAAATAGAATTAAAGACTAAAAAGGCATATACATTTCTAATAGGCTTTTTAATGTGATGAATGATAACATTTTAACAAATATTTGAACTGTAATATAATCTCTATTATTTTCCCTACTATTAATATCCAAAACATTTAAAATATTGTTTGGATATAATACTCTTAAGATTATCAAGCTAACATATTCTCTCAGTATTTAAATTAACTTGCTTGGCAGCACCTGTAGCACAGTCGGCAAGGTGCTTGCCACATACACCTAGGGTGGCAGTTTCGAACCCAGCCCGGGCCTGCTAAGCAACAATGACAACTACAACCAAAATATAGCCGGGCGTTGTGGTGGGCACCTGTAGTCCCAGCTACTTGGGAGGCTGAGGCAAGAAAATCACTTAAGCCCAAGAGTTGGAGGTTGCTGTGAGCTGTGATGCCACAGCACTCTACCCAGGGCAACAGCTTGAGACTCTGTCTCAAAAAAATAATTAATTAATTAATTAATTAATTAACTTAGTATATTTTCTTATCAGTTGAATTATTGAAGTTCTTAATCATTTTTCTTCCTAATGTTGATAGCTTTCACAATCATCTGTTGCAACATTTTATTTCTGCAGTGATAAGTCTACACTTATTTCTCAAAAGACAAATGACTTTAAACATGGTCCATTCCAAGTCACATGGAGCATGTTTACCTATGTTTGAAAATGAGTACTCCTATATTAACAATAAATTCAAATATTATGCCTTGTTCATATTACTAAAGGTGTTATGCTTATTGGACATGTCGGTAAACCATGCATTTATGAAATCATTGAGCACACCCAAGTTCAGGGCATGAGAAATAACACCAAAGTAGGTATTTGGATAAATCCTTCCAAAGAGTGAAGCTGAGGCTGAATATTGAGACCAAAGTCAAAATTGGGTTTTTCCAGCCAGGGTGAGGTGGCTCGTGCCTATAATCCTAGAACTCTGGGAAGCCAAGGTAAGAGAATCCCTTGAGCTCAGGAGTTCTAGACCAGCCTAAGCAAGAGGAAGATCCTGTGTCTACTTAAACTAGGAAAATTAGCCAGACATTGTGGTGGGCACCCGTAGTCCCAGCTACTTGGAAGGCTGAGGCAACAGTTTTCACTTCAACCCAGAAGTCTGAGGTTGCTGTGAGCTATGGTGATGCCACTGCACTCTAGCCAAATCATACAGAGCAAGACCCTGTCTCAAAAAAAAAAAAAGAAACAAATTCTTTTCTTTATTTATTCATGTAACAAATATCTATCAGCTACCTACTGTGTGCCAGGCACCATATTAGTCTCTAGGTAAATAAAGCAAACATGGACTTTGCAAGTGTGGCAGCTATAACCCGTTAGAATATTCCAAGTAGAGAGAACAGCGCATGCCTTGGCCTGGCAGGGGTGGGGCTTGTTCAAGAAACTGAAAGAATAGCCATGTGGCTAAAGCCTGGTTGGTGTGCAAAGGAAGGGAGCTACACGATAAGAAGTGGGGTGCAGGAGGTAGACCACACAATACTTTGTTTTTTGGATTTAACACAAGTTCTGGAACAAATTATGCATTAAAGTAGAGGAGTGCTTGTCTTTCTCCAGTCGCTTCTGTTTGCTGATAGCATCTGCTTCCTCAAATTTCAGTTTTACCCCACTCCTCCTCCCACCACCCACTCACTGTTCAGCCTTGACTTTTACTAAGGCATCTTTTCACCTTCAACCTCAATTATAAACTGCTTTATTCTCTCTGTATTTCCCAATTCAAATTCTTGAGACACAATTTACAACCACCAAGATATGGAAACAACCCAAGTGCCCATCAACCCCTGGGTAGATTAACAAACTGTGGTATATGTATACCATGGAGTACTATTCAGCTGTAAAAAAGATGGAGACTTTACATCTTTTGTATTAACCTGGATGGAGTTGAAGAACATTCTTCTTAGTAAAGTATCACAAGAATGAAAAAGCAAGTATCCAATTACTCAATACTAATATGAAGCCAGTAGAAAAACTAATACACACCTACACAAGAGAAAAACTCGATTCAATTCAAGTTGGGAGTGGGAGGGGGAGAGGAGATGAGGGAGGGGGATTGGTGTGCTCCCACCTAAGGGGCACAATATAAGGTAAATGGCACCCCTCCTGGGAACAGGACACAACTACAACAGAGACCTTACCTAACAAACGCAACCATTGTAACCTAATCATATTAATCTCAAATTTTTTAAAAAAGAAAAGAAATGAAAAAAAATTCTTGAGGCAGACTCTGATTGATCCAATTCGTCACTTTGTACCAACCCATCCCACTGGCCAAGGGTCAGCCTATAGGATTAACTTGGCTTGGGAAAGTGCTCATTTCTTGCCCAGTAACTGGGCATGATGGAGAGGGAGCTCCTGGTATGACTTCATATGACTGCACATGTCTTCACTTCAGCCAAGGCTACAACTCGGATGAATGGATGGAACAGGCACAGTGTGCTGTGTGTTCACCTTTCCAGGCATCCCTGCAAGAAACTTCTCTGGGGAGAAATATGTCTGCTCCTCTCTCCGTGTAATGCAGAACTCCTAGGCTTACAGGGAAGCCTATTTGATTTGAACATCATCAAAATATGAGATTTCTGGAAATTAGTGAAATTTCTAGAAAAGGGGAGTCCCTCCATTCTCTCAGGAGGCCCTGCTAACCTGTTAATGAGAGCTTGACATTCATTGGGCCCTATTCGACTCAATGCTCCTTCTTTATAATCAATATTTTGCCATGTCCATTTTCTGTCCTAAAATAAAATTCATAAATATTGTAATATATCTCACATAATTTCAAGAAAAAGCAAATCAAGCCCTAACTACATTATTTTAAACGGCGGTTAAACCATTTTACAATATATATCTTTATGCATAAATAAATCTCATACCTATAAATAGCATGAGTACATCAGCTGTCAATACAGAGTCAAATAGGTGTGCTATGTGGGCAATTCAAATACTACCATGGTATTACTTGCTATTTGTGTGCTGCAAAATTGTGAACAGTTCCAACCAAAACGAAGTACAATTATCCCTTGATTTACACCGTACTTTCATTCCAGGAAAATTCAGCTAGTAAAAAGCACTTGCATAATAGCCTTAATTCTGGGTTCAGAACATTATAAATGGTTTTCTCACCTATATAAATGGCTGGTAGAATATTTGAATTTTGCTTGAGGAATTTTCCAGGACAGTCACACACACTGCATTTTCCCTACCTAACTTTCCTGGGCCCAAACCCATTAAATTCCAATAGAAGACCCATGAATTTTGACAATCAAAAATGCCCCAGTAAATTCTCTAGCACTCTGGGAGGATGGGGGTGGGGGGGGTCAATCTCCTGAGCTCAGGTTCGAGACCAGCCTGAGCCAGAGTGAGACCTCGTCTCTGAAGAAATAACTGGGCATTGTGGCAGGTGACTGTAGTCCCAGCTACTTGGGAGGCTGAGGCAAGAGGTTGGAGTTTGCTGTGAGCAACACCACCACAACACCCTACCAAGGGCTACTAAGAGAGATTCTGTCTCCAAAAAAGAAAAAAAGTCCCAGTAAATTCTCAAAATAACCCCTAGAGGGCAATATCTTCCCTTGAGAATTATTGATCTAGACCAGTGGTTCTCAACCTTCCTAATGCCCTTTAATACAGTTCCTCATGTTGTGGTGACCCCCACAGTAGCAATGAAAATAATTTTATGGTTGGAGGTCACCACAACATAAGGAACTGTATTATAAGGTTGCCGCATTAGGAAGGTTGAGAACCACTGAGCCTCTTAAATCTAACGGTTCTCGGTCTGGCTTTATTGTCTACTGAGTGAGACACGAGCAGTTTGTATTGTAAGCAGAAATAATTTAGCCAAATTCAACTGCATATGCTCAAGGAAAAAAAAGGGGAAAGAAAACAATATTTGTTGCTTTTTCTTCCCTTTTAAATTCAACTTAGTTTTGCCTCTTGACGTAGTCCTTTGTGTCTACCTTCTTTGACATAACATAATGATTTAGAAATTTAATGTATGGGTGTGTATCAGTAGATTGTTGTTGTTTGAGTAATACTGAATTGAATGGAAATAATTCAATTTATCCATTCACCTATTGGACATTTGGGTTGTTTCCACTTATGGGCTACTATGAATAAAGCTGCTATAACCATTGGTAGAGAAGTCCTTGCACAGACATATGTCTATCTAATTTTATAAGTGACTCTGCACCTGTTTTTACAATTGCAGAGTGGCTGTCCATGTTAGAGTCCCACCAGCAATGTATCAGCATTCCAGTAGCTCCGTATTCTCACTCATGTTGCTATAACCAGTCTTCTTTATTTTGATTATTCTGGTAGATGTATATGGTAGCTCATTTTGGTTTTAATTTGTGTTTTTCTGATTAATAAGTACATTGAACCTCTTTTCATGAACTTATTGACCACTTACATAGCTCCATTTGTAAAATGTCTAAACTATTTGCCTGCTCATATTGGATTGTTTGCCTTTTTCTTATTGATTTGTAGGAATTCTTTATATATTGTGGATATGAGTCTTTTGTCAGATATAGGTTTTGCAAAAGTGAGCACTAACAGTCCAAATAAACTGGAGGAATCCCTTCTTGGGCTAGCACCTGAGTGAGTGGGAGATGAGAGTTGTATTATTTCCTATGCAGGAAAAGCAGCTGGCAGTGAAGCCATCACAAAGCGTTGTGTCATTCCACTTTGGAAAGAATTTCACAAAATTGGTCCCTAAACATAACCAACCACTTCCTTTGGTGCATCACCAGAGAAAATGTGATGCATTCCATTGATGGAGGAAAAGTCACTGAATGTCAGTCTCCAGAAAGCACCTTCATGAGCAGTTTTTCAGGGTAATTTGAGCCATATATGATTGCCGGCTCTCAGACTTACAACTGGCCCTAGCATAATAAGCAATTCCACTGAATGCTCCACCATTGCAAATCCAGATGGAGAAGAAAGTGGGGACCGAAGTCAAGCACCCAATCTCAAACTGAACCCCCTACAATATGCATTTTTGTAACCTCTTTTTCATTTCCTTCCTTGCAGCACAAAGTTATCCACCTGATCAGCAGAATGAGAAACCTCTCTCATAGAAAAATCTCTGATATATGTGAAAATGCTTTAAATATATATAAGGATATGTACCAAAATGCTATCAGAGATTATCAAAAAGTGAATATTTTGAGGGTTAGCTATACTTTCTTATTTTCCATAATGTATTTTAAACATACTACTCAAGTCATAAAAAATGGAAGTTTTTTGAGAAATTTCAGGAGGAATTTTAGTGCAAAAAACATCTTGTTTTGGAAGAGTATCTAAGCACATGTGGAAATATCTATGATGTATTGATAAGTGGAAAAAATAAGACACAAAAAAATCTATGGTTTGATTCCATTTTATTTTTGTCACATTTTACATATTTTTTTTATTTCTGTGTATTTCTGTGCCTTAAAAATACTGGTGATTTTAGTTTTCTTATTTGTGGGTCTCTATTTTATAAGTTTTTCCAGTGAACATGTATTGCTTTTATTATTAGAAAAAAATCTTATATTAGAAATAAGAGTGTCTCTGGGAGACAAAATTGAGTAGAGGATTAGGGTAGACTTCCAGCTTCACCCTTAATAAGTGTAGGAGCTAGGCAACTCGCTTAAACATGAGTCTCAGTTGCCTTATAGAAAAGTCAGGGATAATAATATACAACTGGGAGAACTCAGTGAGATGATATTTGTAAAGCAATTGATACCTACCAAAGGGTAACTGACATCACCCCTATCTCGGCCATTCCATGACTCCTTGAGTAGTATCTGTGCACTGAAATACTACTTCTAAGCACCTACAAAGAGCAAAAATTCTTTCTCTTGCTTCCCCCCACCTCCTGACCCACTTTGCACATCTCAAGTGTCAGGGGGGGCTCCCTTTTCTCTCAAAACTTCCTCTTCACACAGGCCTGTCCTACCAGTCTGTGGCTGTATTCAATCTTGAGAACAGTTAATCCAAATATTTAAATCTAAGGCCTGGCTCTGTCCCTAGGGAGCTGTATGACCTTGGACAAGTCCCTTTGCCTCTCTGGGGCTTGTGAGCCTCCTCTGTGAAGTATTTTGATTTGCATTTCTCTGATGAGTAGGGTCGATGAGCATTTTTTCATGCCTTTGTTGGTCATTCGTCTGTCTTCTTCAGAGAATTTTCTGTTCAAGTCTCTTGCCCACTTATAAATGGGATTGTCTGCTCTTTTCTTGTTGATTCATCTGAGTTCTCTTTAGATTCTGGTTATCAGTCCTTTGTCAGAGTCATAGCATGCAAATCTTCTCCCATCCTAAAGATGTTTGTCTGTTTGCTTTAGTTCTTGTGTCCTTGGCTGTGTGATGTGAGGTATTCTGAGGAATCTTTCACCCTAGAATTACCTTGTCTCTTTGGCTTTTGGGGTACATCTTGATGACTTAGGAAGTTGGATGCGTGCTTTGCTGAGGGTCTGTTTAAACACCAGGTGGACACGGCTGCACATGTGTGAGTTTTAAGTTTCAGGGAACTATCTTGTGTGTTGGTCTTGGCCTCAGCCCTCAGAAGGCCAATGGCTGCCGCTGACATGATACCCTGAGAGAAACACAGCATCACTTCTGTCTTATTCCTGCCAAAAATACAGAAGCTGAATCCAATCATAACAAAACATCAGACAAACCCAAACTGAGAGACATTCCACTGAATAACTGGCCTGGACTCTTCAAAAGTGTCGGTGTCATGAAAAACCGAGGAACTGCTCTAGATTAAAGGAGATCAAAGAAACATGACGACTGAATAATGCATGATCGGGGATTTTCTTTTTCTCTAAAGGACTCCATTGGAAGAGCTTGTGAAATCTGAGTAAGTTCTCAAGATTAGACGGTAGATTTTTGTCAATGTTAATGTCCTGATTTTGTACTCATATTGACTGTGGTTATATAAGAAAAATGCCTGTTTTTAGAAAACAACCTATTGAAGTATTTAGGTACAAAGGAGCATCATGTCTAAAATTTACTTACAAACACTTCAGAAAAGATGTATACCAGCCTAAGTAAGAAAGAGAAAAATTAGCCGGGCATCATGGAGGGTGCCTGTAGTCCCAGCTATTCAGGAGGCTGAGGCAGGAGGATTGTTTAAACCCAGGAGTCTGAGGTTGCTGTAAGCTAGGCCAATGCCACAGCACTCCTAGCCTGGGCAACAGAGTAAGGCTCTGTCTCAAAAAGAAGAAAAGATGAGTATTATATTTTTTAATATATTTAGAGAGGCAGAGAGAAGGTTAAGGTGGTAAAATGTTAATATTTGGCAAAAACTGGGTGAAAGGCCTATGGGAATTCTTTGTATTATTCTTGCAGCTTTTCTGTAAGAAAGTGAAATTCTGTGGAAAAAGTTAAGATAGCCAGCGTTGTGGCTTTTGCTCAGAAGTGACAATTACCTCTGCTTTCGTTTACTTAAGCATTCACCAAGTGTTAGATAAATTCATCTGACCCTGGTTCCCCCATTTAGGAGCAATCATTATACCATTTTGCAAAGAAGGAGCCTGACATCAGATTTGCGAAGTTACTTGCCCCCAGCCATGCAGTGTATGGGTATAAACTTGAGCCTATCTTACCTGCCCCTCTACTAACCTCACCACAATGTCACACAGCCACATACGTACACTTCATCTGAGGCCGTGCAAAGACAACATAGCTGCTTCATTCTTTCTAAAACAACTGAGAGGGAGGGGTCAGAGTACAGAACTAAATTTAGTTCAGTTCAATTTAAAACTCGGTCTAATTCAATAATTTATTCTCTTGTAATTTCTTAAATTCAGAGAGGTTTAATCTCTTTGGTATAGTTGCTCAGTTTTTGGTTTCTCTCCTCCCCCTGCTGCCTCCAAATATGAAGACTGGGGTAAAGGGGAGGAGATATGATGGCTGGTGCTGGGTGGCATCGGCTGGGGCCTCGGTGGCTTGGGCCTGTCACTGAGAACACACACTTGCTTTTCCAGCTACACCCTGCAGCTGCAGAACGGGTCTGGTCTCCCTCATTGAGGCCAACTGGGGGCACCAAGCCAATATCATCTCATGTCAGCTCGTGTGGCTCTGTTGAGCTCTTTAGGGTTCTTATCTGCCCACCCTCTT
This sequence comes from Loris lydekkerianus, assembly GCA_963574355.1. Classification (NCBI taxonomy): domain Eukaryota; kingdom Metazoa; phylum Chordata; class Mammalia; order Primates; family Lorisidae; genus Loris; species Loris lydekkerianus. Next base: position 107,974 of record CAUYPK010020667.1, on the reverse strand, counting down.
TCTAGGAGAGTGGTTCCCAACCTTCCTAATGCTGCGGCCCTTTAATACAGTTCCTGTGGGTCACAACCCACAGGTTGAGAACTGCTGTCTAGGCCCTAACTCTCCACTCCCACCTCGCCCCTGCCTTGACTCTCGGTTCTCCATCTAGACCACACCAGAACTGAGGCACACAGGGAAGCAGGACTGATAGCAAGGAGGTGCAAATTTGAGATCAGAGTAATTCAATGCATCCATCCATGTTGGTAAGCAGCTGCCACCCAAGCCCCTCCCTTCCCCCTCCTCCACACCAACAGCCCCTGGAGTGTCCCCCCAAAATTGACAGAAACTGAAGGGTCACTGCCTGGGCAGCAGGTAGTCTCCAAGACTGCTCTGGCCACCTAGTATTTTAAATGTCACTGTCTCTTTCTCAGCCTGACCACACAGGATCCACTCTCTCAATTGGGCTGAGCCAAGGCTACCCAGAACAGCTGTCCTCTCTGAAGATCTCAAAGGGCAGTGGACAAGAGTCTCTCTGCCCCTGATGTTCCCTTCAATTTATCCAACATTCCTTTCCCTTTCTGGGCTCAGTCTCAGGGAGAATAGGCAGGAGATATAAGGGGTCTTCCCCAACTCCCATTCTCCCAAGCTCAAGTCTGCCATAGAAGCTAGAAAACACTTCATCCTTTCTTCCCCAGTCTTTACTTCTGGAGTGGCTCCAGGACACAGTCCAGGCCCATGAGATGTTAAGCAGAAGCCTGCTGAAGAGGTTCCAGGGAAAGTTTGGGCTTTCTGGATAAAAGGGAGAAGCACAGCCCATACCAACCTTTCCCTGCTCTTCCTGCTTTACACAAGGACACAAGGCCTGAAGTTTTGGCAGCCATAATGTGACCCAAGAGGTTCCCAGAGATGTGTGCCTGACACGGTGGCTGATACCTCCATGTTTTTTTTAAATTGGAGAAAAATAATCCCTTGCAAATTGAGTTTCCTGTTTTTTCAATCAAAAATGATCCTAGTTGACCCAGAGCGATTAATCTGCATGTCTACTGACCTCACCTACTCTGGTCACATTCTCTCCCTGTTTTCCTGTCCCACACACATCCTGGAGCCTCTATCACTTCTTCCCACTTAGATGAAAACTGCTTTCATAAAATTCTTACTGTCCTGTCCACCTAGGCAGACTCTTGAAATGCTAAAGTAGAAGAGTAGGAGATAAAGGAACACAGAAGAATCCTTTTTTTTTTTTAGAGACAGAGTCTCACTTTACCCTCCCCGGTAGAGTGCCATGACGTCACAGGACTCCCAGCAACCTCCAGCTCTTGGGCTTAGGGCATTCTCCTGCCTCAGCCTCCCCAGCAGCTGGGACTACAGGTGCTCGCCGCAACGCCCAGCTATTTTTTGTCGTTGTTTTTGTTGCAGTCTGGCCAGGGCTGGGTTTGAACCCGCCACCCTCAGTATATGAGGCCAGTGCCCTACTCACTGAGCCACAGGCACCACTCAGAAGAATCCTTTTACACCCAACAGGGCCTGCCTTTCAAGTCCAATATACCAGGCATTCACTCTGAATGTCAGGAGCTTATTATATTGACTCTACTATTATTAACTCTTCTTATTACCTGCTATTAATATTGACATATTGTATTATTAATTGCATGTTAACTCACTATTAACTCTACCTTTCTTTTTTCATTCCTTCTATAAAGTGCTAATCTCCTGATATTATAATTGTTCCCATTTTATGGATAAGGAGACTGAGGAGGCTCACAGAGATTACGTTTTCCGGAGTTGGACAGAGAGAAAGTGATGTGGCCAGACCAGACCATTTACAATGGTCACTAATGCCCACTCTCCCCAGTACCTCACCTCTCTCCGCAGACCATTCCTCCCACAACCTAGACCTTGCCCTCTCCCCAGGCGGAGGGAAACACAGATGAGTAAGCAGAAAGAAGAGACAGCAGGCAGCATGTGTTTTATTGGACAGCAAGTGTGCCAGCCCCAGAACCAGCTAATCATATTCAGGCTTGGGGGCTGGTGGAGGCTTAAAAACGTAGGAGAGACAGCACAGGGAAGCATCCGGGCACAGGTGCATATAGGATTCTTGCCTGGTGCAGAAAGTTCGGCAGATTCCTTGACCCTTCCAGCACCGTTTGAATTCACTTCTCCCTATGCAAAGAAAGTTCACAGGTCACAGAATAGCCCTTGGGCCTCAGATTAGACCACATGGTCACAAGTTAGCTCTCTGGTCATTTGTTAGACCACTAGTCATAGAGGAGGGTACTGGTTACACTTTAGACTACAAATTTTAGTCCCTGGATCATAGGTTAGACCACTGGTTACAAGCTAGAGACTAATTGTATGTCCAGGTAAAATCACACACTAGGTATACTCTAAGAACTTTTCATAACAACACTATATGAGGATAGTTAGTCTTACTACTATCCCTGCTACACAGATAAGGAAACTGAGGCTCAAAGAGGTTAATAAACTTACCCAAGGTCACACAGCCATTAAAGAACAGAACTAGGATTCAAACCCATGAACTCCAACTCTAGAGTCCACACCCATAACCATCACACAAACTGTCCTTGACACACAGGAATCTGTTTAATTTCAGGGAGTTCCAATGATGTGCCATGGAAAAGGTAAGAATTTGGGGGAACAAGTCCTGTACTTTTTCCAAAGGTCTTTGGTCACAAAATGAGATGAGGTCCCTCTTTCATGTATTTATTCAGCAAACATGAAGTATTGGAATTACCACTATGAACAATATGGCCATGGTTCATGCCCTCAAGGAGTTTCCAGCTGGCAGGGAAGGCAGATAAAAAGTAAGCAAATAAATACAATAAATAGATTTGGTGGTAAGTGCCAGGGTGGAAATGATCAGGGTACTGTGATGGCAAGTTAAAGTGAATGAAGGAAAGTGAGGTAAGACCAGGACTACTTAGCCTTGTCTGTTACAGTGACATTTCTAGACATATAGCCTCAGATCAACAGAAAGCAAGCAACTCAGAAGAACTAGAAGGCCTTCCTCATATCTGGCTGGATTAAAAGAGATCCCGTGTAATCCTCAGATGAAGGATTTGGGATGCCTTGGGCCCATCCATGGGTTTTATTCAGCCCTGCTGAGCAGCCCATGCTTCCGTCTTGCCAAAGCAGGGAATCTTAAAATGATACAGTGCTGGCCTCAAAATGTGCATTAGGCAAAGAATCCACACTCTGAAGAGGGTGCGTAGTGTAACGGCTAACAGTGCAGTGAACCCAGCTCACAATTCCTGGGCCCAAATTTCAGCTTTGCATTTCCCAGTTGAGTAAACTTGGCCTCAGATTCCTCATCTGAGGAACTGTGTTTCAGAGGACAGTGACAGTATCATTTTAGCACAGAGCATGGTACATAGTAAATGCTCAGTAAGAAGGAGGTGAAGTAATCAGAATGACAGCCTAGACAGCTGGAGCAGCCAGGGCTTATTCGAGGTGAATCCTCCCACTTTCCAGATAAAGAAAGTAAGGGACTTACCCAACCTCCCTTAGCCACTATCTGTACATCTGGAACCAAAATCCCACACATACACATGCCACTCTAATCCCTTACCTTGTCTTTAATCTTCTTAGCACTTCTCACCACCTGTGCTATGTGCTAACCTGTTTGTTTTCTATCTCCACCAACTAAAATGTCAGCTCCATGAAAAAAGACCTTGTTTTCTTTCACAGCTAGATCACCAGCTATCATAATTGTGCCTGGCCCACACTAAATATTTTTCAAATGAATGTTTATAGAGGGAATCCCATTTTACAGATTAGGAAACTGGGGTGCAAGCTAATTTATTGATTTAGGTCCCACTCTTTCACCAGGACTTGAGAATCTAGTCCTCATTTTTATACACAGACACACACACACACATACACACACAGGCGATGTTACCTGGTGGCACAGGAGCCAGGACCAGGAGAGCCACAGTGAGCAGAAGCAGCTGTGTCATGGCCACAGGGCTCCTGGAGTGGCTGCTGGGGAGAACGCAAGAGGAGAGGAGAGCAGAGTGCTGAGCCTTGCTGCGTTCATCCAGGCCTTTATCAGGCTGCAAATAAAGGCAGGGCTGTGGGTAGCAGACCTAAGTGGGAGAATGAGACCATGTGGTCCCCAAGCTGCTTGGGATTTCAGCCAGCTGTGTGGGAACTGGTCAGCCACAACCTCTGGAGGCTGTTGAGCTCTGAAGCTGAGGGCAGGATTTTCTTTTCTTCCTTTTCTCTCTCTTTTTTTCTTTTTAAGAGACAGAAGCTCACTTTGTTGCCCAGAGTGAAGTACAGTGGCCTGATTTTTAGTTCACTGTAACCTCAAAGTCCCAGGCTTATGTGAAACTTAGTAAATGTGGAATGTAAATGTCTTGGCACGGTAACTGGGAAAATGCCAGGAAGGCTATGTTAACTATTGTGATGAAAATGTGTCAAATGGTCTGTGAAGCTAGTTTATGATGCCCCATGATCATATCAATGTACGCAGCTATGATTTAATGAAAAAAAAATTAAAAAAATAAAATAAAATAAAATTCCAGTCATCACTCTAGTATCATAGGAAGTTTTACGGAAAATAAATAAATAAATAAATAAAAGTGTGTGTCACTACAACCAGCTAATTTTTTTTTCCTGTAGAGATGGGTCTCACTCTGTTGCCCCAGCCAGTCTTGAACTCTTGGCCTTAAGTGACCTTTCCATCTCAGTCTCCCAAAGTGCTGGAGTTACAGGTGTGAACCACTGCACCTAGCCTAAGGGGCAGAATTTTCGGAGGCAATCCCTGTGGTCAGAAACTGGACATCTTCCCCACTTAGAAAATGAGAAAAGCCTTGACTTGAGAGAGATCTGGTTCAATCTCAGAATCTCTCCAAAATTGCTATGAAACTTTAGCCAAGTCATTTAACCTCTCCAAGCCCCAGGCTATTGTCTATAAAATGATGACAAGCCTCCCTTGCAAAGTTAATAAATGAGGATTTCCCTTCCTAATGCCAAGGAGATGGGACCAGAAATTACTGGTCCATTTAAACAAGTATGTACACGTATTTAGATCTGCTCTTAAAACCTCATAGAGAGCAATGGCACCTATCTCATTTAGTGGGTTAAATTAAATAATATAGTGGCTTTCAAAGTGGGTTCCCCAAATAGCAAACAGCAGCAGCACCTGGAACTTTTTGGAAATGCAAATTCTCTAGCTCTACCCCAAAGCTACTGAATCAAAAGCACTGGAGATGGAGTTCCAGCAAGCTGTATATGCCCTCCTGGTGATTTTTTTTTTTTATTTTTTTTTATTTTTTGAGACAGAGTTTCACTTATTAACCCTCAGTAGAGTGCTGTTCTGTCACAGCTCACAGCAACCTCCAAATCCTTGGGCTGAGGCGATTTTCTTGCCTCAGCCTCCCAAGTAGCTGGGATTACAGGCGCCCTCCACAACGCCCGGCTATTTTTTTGTTGCAGTTTGGCCGGGGCTGGGTTTGAACCCACTACCCTCGGTATATGGGGCTGGCGCCTTACCCACTGAATCACAGGCGCCACTGTGCTTCACTGCTAAACTTTGAGAACAGCTCGGCACCCATAGCTCAGTGGTTAGGGCGCGGACTACATTCACCGAGGCTGACGGGTTCGAACCCAACCCGGGCCTGCTAAACAACAATGACAACTGCAACAACAACAAAAAAATCCCCAGGCATTGTGGCAGGTGCCTGTAGTCTCAGCTATTTGGGAGGCTGAGGCAAGAGAATCACTAAGCCAAAGAGTTTGAGGTTGCTGTGAGCTATATGATGCCACAGCATTCTACTGAGGACAACATAGTGAGACTCTTTCTCAAAAATAAATAAATAAATAAAGTTTGAGAACCATTGAGATAATGTACAGAGACAAGAACAATGTCCAATACACAGGAATCTAAGGTGCACCATGAAAGATAAGTACAAGGAAGGGCATTCCAGGCAGAAGGAACAATGTGCCTGAAATAGGGGGCCATGGGCAGAACAAAGCTTGCTGTGAGGAGAGGTTGAAATGACCCTGCAGAGGACATCATGGGCCTTGGATGCCAAGTTCAAGCTTTGGGCCTTGGATGCCCAAAGCCAGTTCAAGCCTTGGATGCCAAGCTCAAGCTTTTGTATTATAGACAACCAAAAGTTTTTAAGCAAGGGTGTAACCTGTTCAGATTATGATTTTAAATAAAGAAAGTGAAACCCAGAGAGGGGGGTTGACTTGCCTAAGTTCACGCAGCAACCTAGTTGCAGAGCTGGGACAGGAAGCCAAGTCCTCTCACTCCCAGACAATGAAGGGTGCAGCGCTACTCACAGCCTACTCTGCAGGTGAGAAAGGGAAGCTCAGAGAGCCAAGCCACAGAAGGAAGCCAGCCAGGCATAAGAGAGTTATCTGCCCAAGACCTGTAGGGGCTGAGCCAGTCTCTCAGTCTGCCCTATTTCGAGCTGGATCCCCTCATCCATGACAATGAGCTCCACCCACAGACAGGTACAGCCTGGTCTCTGCAGGCCCCACACATATACCCACCCCAATCCTCAGGACCTAAAGGAAGGCACCCTACTCACAGAGCCTGGATCCTAGCCCACTGGACTGCCAACTTCTTTTCTCTTGTAAGAGCAATCTCTTTCCTCCTCCCACATGCCTGGGAAGATTTTTTTTTTCTCTAACAGAACAAGCAGCCATGAGTGTATAATAGAAAGAACATTAGGCTGAAAGCAGAAACTTGAGTCTCAGGCCCAGCTAAGTCTCAGCTGGTGAATGAATGAAAGAATAAATGATGCCAAAATAAGATCTTCAGAGCTCTTCAATGCAGACTTCCTGAACTCTCTCTTCCTCCAAGCTACTTCCCAAAATTAATTCTCCATCCAGAGCAGAGTTTCTCAAAGTGGGGGCCACACGCTGCCTGCATCAGGATCATTTGGGGGGCAATTGTTTAAAAGGCAGACTCCCCATCCCCCTCCAGTAATGCTGAATCTGCCTCTCTTGGAAGATGGGGCCTGGGAATCTAAACATTCAATGAGTTCTCCAAGTGGTTTTTCTGAGAGTTAATGTCGGCGTGCCCATTGATGGAGTGTTCGAGATATGGACGCAAATGGCAATTCAGACCCAGGAATGCAGCGCCCGGGTCCTTCCCCTCTCTGGGACTGCACCCCCACTCACCCTGATGCGGATCTAGGACTCAGGTCAGCTGAGCTCTACACTCTTAGAAAAGTCATCCAGCGGCCAAGGCCTTGGGGCGGGGACCCCGGGGCTGCCCTAATGGGGCGGGGCTGAATGGGGCGGGGTCCCGGCTCCTCCCCTGGCCCGGCAGCGCCACGGGACCCGCCTGAGGGGCTGCGCGCCGAGGAGGCTGGTACGCTCCGGAGCACCCAGCAGCCGAGGCGGCTGAGGACCTTGGACCCTCCTCACGCCCAGGTAAAACTCCACGCAACTTGCCGCCAACTCGCTCAAGTTGGATCGGAGTTCGCCGGCGCCTGCATGGGGGTTCTGCCGCGCAGGCAGAGGCAGGGAGGCCTCGAAACAGCGTCCCGAGGGTGAGGGTCTTCAGACCTGGGGCCCGGAGGGTTGGATAGCCCTGGAGAAGGAAGTCTGTCCCTGGGCTCCAGGATCATACCTGGGATCCTGGGCTGGAAAAGCCAGGACCCAGACTCCAGGAATGCGTTCCCGGGCCCCATGGTCTCCCCTCCCCATTCCCTGACTGGACCCTGTGCTGTCACCAAATCTGGGCCGGCCTGGCTGGCAGCTCCTGCCCCCAAAAGCAGCTGGAGGCCATAGAGCCAGCCGCTCCTGAATTTTTCACGCAGGGGGCGGGCCGGACACGCCGTTCCCATAGCACCGGGGGACTCGGGTTACAGGCGGAGGAAACCCCCAGGCCCCCATCGCCCTTCTGGAGTACCAACCCACGCCGTCCCGCCTCTTCTCCAGACCCCATGGGATTGGGCAGTAGAAATAAATGGGAGGGGGGGCTTAATTCTCTGCACCCCCCAACCCAGGACCTTGTGAAAGAGGCGTGGGGAAGGTGAGGAGGAGGCAATTCAGATACCTTTCATAATGAGGGCCTGCTCTGAATGGGAGGGGAGGCAGCTCTGTATACGAAAGGAGGGTGTGCGTATGTGGAAGCCCCTCGCTGCTGCCCTCCGCCTTTCTGTGTCATCCAGGCGGTGGCCATCCTTAGGCGTGGGACACGGCCTCTGGGTATGCTGCCGGTGTGTTCACAGCCTGCACGTTCATCCCTTCCAGCGGACCCAGGTTTACCCTGAACCTGAAGCCAGAAAGGCCCCACCCCAAGGAGCTGAGGTGCCTCCCCCTCCCATATGAACAAGAGAGGGCTCTGGAAGAAGCCATTTCAGCAGCTCATCAGGACCCTTTAGAAGAAGGGGCTCAGAGCAACCAGCTCACCACCCATTCCCCCTTCTCAAGGAAGGAAGGAAGGAAAAAAGGAAGGAAGAAAAAAGGAAGGAAGGAGCAAAGCCCCTTCTACCAACCATGACACTAAACACCCAGCAGGAAGCAAAGACCTCCCTGCGCCGTCGAGCCAGCACTCCACTGCCCCTGTCCCCCCGGGGCTGCCAGCCTGGCCTAAGAACAGCACCCTCCACTCAGTCTCAGCATCCCCGGCTGGGCCAGTCAGCCTCCCTCAACCCTCCTGTCCAGAAACTTTCAACTGCCCCTGATGATTGGTCCTCTGAATCCAGCGACTCTGAAGACTCCTGGGAGGCCCTCTACCGTGTGGTGCTGCTTGGAGATCCTGGTGTAGGGAAGACCAGCCTGGCCAGCCTCTTTGCAGGGAAGCAAGAAAGGGACCTCCATGAGCAGCTGGGAGGTAGGGGCCATATAGGCTGGGCTGGGAGGTGGCCAAAGGAGTGAAAGCCCTGTCACTCAGGTCGCAGGGCTGCCAAGAGCAGCTGTGCAAGCCATGCACTGTTCAACCCTAAGGGGAATCACCCACATACACCATGAAGTGAATGAAGCCTCCCTAGAGTGGTTCAGGGCACAGCATGAATTATGGTGGGAAATTCCTTGAATGGAATGAGAATTTTGCCAATTTCTCATGGATGAAAGGTGTATGATTCATTTCCATGTCATAGGGAAAGCAATTCCAAATTCCCTAAGTGTCAAGAGATGGTGGACTTTTTCTACCCAGCTCAGAAACCCCCAGCCCCAGATTCCCTGACTCTCAGATCCTCCTAGTCCCCGAGACACCCACCCATGGCCACCATCACCTACAGCAAAACCAAGATCTGCTCCAGAATGGAGACTCCCAGACCCCAACTTCTGGGCCTTAGGCTGCTTTATTTACAAGAAATGCAGTACACTGAGAAGAACAGGGGCCCCAGGATGGTGGAGTACAGGAACAGAAAAAGATGTGGGTAGTCTCCTAAAAGACTGGCTGGGAGGACAAGGGATGCGTGGGAAGGAGTGTTGGTGAAAAGTAGAGAGAAGGTGGGGACACTCTGGCCAGGCTCTTCTCCAGCCTTGACCCTTCTTCCAACAGCAAGAACACATATGTGTTTCAGATGGGGAGACTGAGGCTCAGTGAGGATAACATACCCTGCCTGAAGGCATACCTAAGCCAGAGATAGAGCAGGACTGGAGAATTTCCAGCCCCACTCTAACCCTACCACCCTACGCTCATTCAATCAACAAAACCAACTTTCTAGAACCCACTATATGCAAGGTCCTATGCTGGCAGCTGGGGAAACCTGGGGTCCTCATGGAGTTTCTTGACAGGAGAGACAGACATCAACCAAGTGTGGTGAACACTTCCAAGGAGAAGTAAAGGGAGTGATGTGACCAGAAAGGGAAGTTAGGGGACCCCACGCCCTTTCCAGGCTTGCCCCTCCTCCCTGAGATCCAGCTCTTTCCTCGGTTGCAGAAGATGTGTATGAGAGGACCCTCACGGTGGATGGAGAGGACACCACACTGGTAGTCGTGGACACCTGGGAGGCCGAGAGACTGGTATGGCACTGCAAGCAGGATTTGGGGGAAGGGGTGCTAAGCCTAAAGCCAGACTCCTCCCTGTCCCCTTCTGGGACTCCACAGAGTAGGAATAGGACGGGAGCCATCCTCAGCAACCCTCCAAAACCCACATCTCCTAAGCAGCCTTACCAATCAAAATCAGAAGACCCTCATGACCCTGACCCCTTTTCTCACTCCACTAATTCCCCAGCAGCTAACGTAGGGCATGCTGCTCCCCCTGCAGACCTCCCCATCACTAATACCACCCTCATCCCACCCCACCCACCCACATTTACAGAAGAAGGAACGCTGGATTTGACACCAAAATGCCCAAAGCTGAACCCCCTGTCTTTTTCTTACTAGTTGTGCAGCTTTGTGCAACTGACTTACCCACTCACCCACTCTAAGCTTCAGTTTTCTCATCTGATCAATGGGTCAGTCATTCCTGCCTTTGTTATCAGCTGCTTTTTTTTTTTCTTTTTTTGAGACAGAGTCTCAAGCTGTTGCCCTGGGTAGAGTGCCCTGGTGACACAGCTCACAGCAACCTCAAACTCTTGGACTTAAGCGATTCTCTTGTCTCAGCCTCCCAAGCAGCTGGGACTACAACAGGCGCCCGACACAACACCCGGGTATTTTTTTTTTTTTTTTTGTTATAGTTGTCATTGTTGTTTGGCGGGCCCAGGCTGGATTCAAACCCACCAGCTCCCATGTATGTGGCTGGGGCCCTAGCCACTTCAGCTACAGGCAACGAGCCTTATCAGCTCTTTATTTAAAGTTCTTATGCAGTTTCAGAGGTAAGCCCAGTCTGCAGCATTAAAAATTGCTGAATAGGAGTGAAGAATGGTAAATGGTAATTCTTTTTAGTTATAATTTGGTAGCTGATGAGAAAGGAAACCAAAGGGTATCCTTCCCCAGTATAGGAAGAGAACAACAGGCAGGAACATGTCCCTATTTATGATTTTCTTATTTTGTTTGGATTTTCTTTTCTATTGCTGCACAGGTAATACACGCTCATTGTAGAACTTTGAGGAAATACAGCTAAGCAAAGAGAAGGATCTTAAAATCACCTGGGATCCTATCTCTCTAAGGCGTAGGCTCCTCCCCTAACAGGGAGGCCCTGCCCATGGGGCGGGACTTAGAAGGACAGTGTTGGGAGCTTGGCAAGAGTGGCTGACAGCTCCCCTGATAGGCCCATAGAATAGGGATGAGTGAGCTATGTGGCCAATTTATTTTAACAAGCATAAAAGAAACCCAGATCCAAATAAGCATAATGATGATGATTGTCATGCAGCAGCCAACATTTATGAAGCATCATCCTCCTATGTGTCAGCCCCTGAGCTAAGCACTACACATACATAATTAATTCAGTCAAAACAAAAATTATCAGTTAGTCTTCTCATCCCCATTCTACTGATGAGGAAACTAAAGCTCAGGGAGGTTAAATATGTAATGTGTCTAGAGGTCTCAGATAGAAATGGGATTCAAACTCTACAAAATCTCAGAGACTGTACTCTTACACACTAGGACTACCCCTCTGCTCCCCCAGGAGCATTACCTTCCAAACCTTCAGCTGAGATTTCACTCCTTCACCAATTCATCTGTTCAGAAATGCTTTCTGGGTGTCTATCATGGGCCAGAATGCTGGAGACACAGCAGTGAATAAGGCAAACATGTCCCCAGGCCTCACAGAGCTCATATGCTGGCTACTTTTTGAAGCACTTCAGAATCCTATGAGGCAGTGTCCATAGTGGTTTTTTTTTGTGTTTTTTTTTTTTTTTTTTTTTTTTTAGTTTTTGGCTGGGGCTGGGTTTGAACCCCTGACCTCCAGTATATGGGGCTAGCACCCTACTCACTGAGCCACAGGCGCCGCCCGGTAGTTTCCAGTGAGTTAAGGAGAGTGATCAGATAGGGAGTCCCACTTGGGAGACAGGGGAGGAAGTTTATTGGACTAGAAGGCGGGAAATGGAACTCTGCATCCAACTTACTATATCCTTGAGAAAGTTTTCTTCTCTTTCCTGGACTTTGGTTTACCAACCACTACAATGAGAAAACTGGACAAATTTCTCTGGTGAGTGATTGTGAAGGGAGGTTCCAGAGAGGATTCAAGAAGTAGCAGCATTATTGGAATAAGCATCCATCCTTTCCATCTGTAGGCTAGATGATACTCTGATGTCAGAACAGCTGAATCTGACAGACTTTGGTGGGCTTTGACTCACCCAGTAGTGCCCTCCCTTGGGTGACCATCAGGGTCACCTGGAAAGTACTAAATATCAAATCTTCAGACCTCACCTCAGACCTAATGAATAAGAAGCTCTAAAAGTGAGACTTTAGAATCTGCATTTTTAATCACACTTGAGCAAGTTCTTACCTACCAATCCATGCACCATCCCGCTTTTGTGATCCTATTGCATAGCAAAACATCCATAAGTATTTATGCAATGAATGACCTCCTGAAGGTCAGCCTCCTGTTATCACTTCTTTCTTTTCCTTTTTCCTCTTAATTTTGGATTGCAGAAGGCCTAAAGAACTTCATGGGAAGGCCAAACCCTCCTCAGAAACTAGGAAAAGGAGCTGAACAAGCCAAGCCAGATCCTCCTTAGCAGGAAAAAGAACCAAGTAAATGTTTTATCTCCAACGCCCTGCCTGCAGAAGTATCAATGAATGAGAGAATGCAGTGAGATAGTGTCATTAACCCGATATTCCAAGCAGAGAAACTGAGGTTCAGAGAAGATCAATGGGATTCCTAAAGTGACACAGGCAATTATGGCAGAATTTGTCCCCCAAATCTGTTCAAAGTAAAAACCTCAGCTCCATCCCATTTTTTAGACCATCCCAGCTCCACCTTTCTCAGCAAAGACTTAGGCACCCTCTGAGGCTGGGCCTTGGGTCCCTCCCCCACAGGATAAAAACTGGAGCCAGGAGTCGCGCCTGGGAGTAGGCAGCGCCTATGTCATCGTGTACTCCATCGCGGATCGAGGCAGCTTTGAGAGCGCCTCTGAGCTCCGCATTCAGCTGCGGCGCACGCATCAGGCGGATCACGTGCCCATCATCCTCGTGGGCAACAAGGCAGACCTAGCCCGCTGCCGGGAAGTCTCCGTGGAAGGTGAGCCCTCCTCTGCACCTCCTCCTCTGGGCCCCTATGTCACCGCTGCCCTCCAGTGTGCTTCATCTCAGTGTCTGCCCCCGCCAATCAGCCTCCACCCTGCAGCTATTTGCTTAAGCCTGAAAGCCTAGAACCATACTTGCCTCCCCTCTCACACCCATTTCCTGAAAACTAGTCCCCAAGTCCTAGCAGGCCTACCTACATTAATCCCATATCCAATCCCTCCATGCGCACAGCCTCTGTGCTACCCGGGCACTTCCACTGATAAGTACTTCAATCAGCCCTCTTTGCAGCTGCCTGTGTTCCAGAACCAGAGCTGACCTGTCACTTCTCTGCTTTAAAATTCCACTATGGCTCCCCCTTAATCGGGGACACTCTTTCTAGCAGATACATGTACCTAGTATGATAGGCCCAGTGCCTACAGGTTTTTCAAGGGCTTACATTTGAGAACTGAAAGAGCATTATTGGCCCCAAAATACAGTGAAAATATTAGAAATTCAAATTTCAGAAAGCTTGTCTACAGAACATAATATTGTGTCAGGCAGCAAGTACAAACCAAACTTCTAATGTCATATATAAATTATTTTTACAATGGGATGGGGAATATTTTAATAAGCTTAACATCAGATGAAGCCTGTAATAATCTTAAAACGGTGCTACTCACAGAGTAAAATCTTTAAAATATGGAAACTGAGAGCCAGAGAGGGAAAGCCAGTTCCACAGAGTCACTGTGGATTAGAACTCAGACCCAGTGACATACTGAAGGTGAAGACAGCATGCTTTATGGACATCCCAAAAAGCTGCAACACAAACCCCAGGAGATTTTGTTAAAACATAGATTTCTAGACTTCATCTCAAACCCATAGAATCAGAACTCCTGCGGTTGGGCCCAGGAATTTCTATTTTAACATGCCCCTCGAGGTAATTCTGATGCACCTTTTAGCTGCATCTAATTCCGATTAGACATGTTGGCTGGCATTCAACCTGGCCCCTACCAGGTCCCAGCCCCCCTGTCTTTCTAGCCTTATTCTGCTACCAGTATCAGCCTGTAAACTAATTCCTTAAAGCCCTGCCTGATCTGTGTCTGAGTCCCCGGACACCAGCACCAGGTGTATGTCCAGGAAAAGTTGCTTCTACAGAGACTGAACACACCTGTTCCTACCTTTATCTCCTCCTTCCTGTTATGGCTCCACCCCGGCCCGCCTGACCCCGCCCCCTCAGAGGGCCGCGCCTGCGCCGTCGTGTTCGACTGTAAATTCATCGAGACATCGGCCGCACTGCAGCACAACGTGGCAGAGCTCTTCGAGGGAGTGGTGCGCCAATTGCGCTTGCGCCGCCGGAACAGCTCGGCCAGAGAGCCGACTGCACCCCGACCGCCAATCAGCCTTGGCCAGCGCGCCCGCCGCTTCCTTGACCGTCTGACTGCCCGCAGCGCCCGTCGCCGGGCACTTAAGGCCCGCTCCAAGTCTTGCCACAACTTGGCGGTGCTCTGAAGCCGTTTTCTCTTATGAAGAGATTACTGGAGGTGCATTCTGGGCTATACTAACGCCACCGAGGGGCAAAAGTGCCATTACCTGGAACTGGCATTGTGGACCTTGCTTGCCCACTGCTATGATAAAGGGATCATCACCTGTGGCCAGAGCCTCGGCGACCCCTCTCCTGCCCGCCTCTCCCCCCTTGGGGAAGTGATGGACAGATTATATGGCCGAAACCCCAAGCTGGGCACAAAGTAGGGGTTTTTACGTAGAGGATGTCTTTTTGTAAAAATCTTCCTTGTCCTTGGGGTTTGGCCAACCCCAGACTGAATGCCCAGACCCCTGGGAGTCTTCCAAGATCTCCACCTCCTGCCTTCCCTTCTAGAGTGGCTGCAGACTAGTTTAGCCTGCTGGCCTAGGTGTCAGGGCCAATCAATAAAGTAATTGTACCATTTTTGTTCTCAGGTTCCTCTCCCAATCACTGGTGACGGTTCCTGACCCAGATCTTTGAGACAGACAGTGGATCACAACCCGTTTGGTGTGATGACCTGCTATTTTCTTATTAACTCATTTTTTAGATTATAGAGTCACAAAATATCTGGAAGGAATCTCAGCACTCAGCCCTGGCAATATAATTGCTGGGGTTTGTTAGGAGCTGACTATGTACTAAGCTGGGAGGAGGGTGCTCAAATTAACCCCATGTTACCAATTAGGAAACTGAGGCATAGGACAGTGAAAGCTTATGTCCAAGATGTTACAAAACGCTATAGACCTAAGGGAGATGAACCTAAAAACACAATTTGACATACGATTAAAAAGAGGGAGCATAACTCTATAAATTCCCAAGATGAGCCCCAATTTAGTCCAATTCACTTGTTTTCCAAATATGGAAACTGAAACCTAGAGAGGGGAAGTGAGCACCCCAAGACCACCCAGCCAGTGAGGACAAGACCCCACAGCGCAGCCTCCTCCTGGGTCTCCCTTTGGCTGTGCAGGAAGAAGGAAGGAGTGAGGTGTCCAGCCTGACTGGGAGAGGGCTGGGTGTTGTGGGGATGGGATCAGGAGTTTCCAGCCAGAGGAGAAGGGATTTCACTACTTTGAGAGGAGAATAAGATGCAGGCCATTTGGACCGTGATGTCCCTGATGCCTGACACCCCTGCCCACCCACTTCTGTCCACATGCCTCAGTGGTGGTGCACAGAAGACTTCCCTCAGGAGGGCCACCTCTATCCTCCAGTGGAGACTCCCCCCACCCAGTCTGGCCAGCAGAGCACTGGTGACGCTTCTTCCTCCATCCCAACCCCAGCCCAGGTCTTCCCCCACCCCAAGTTGTCTCTGGCCTGCGGTCGAGGGGAGGGGCTGTATCTGTGGAAAGTTGGCAGAGGCAGCCAGCAGCAGCCAGGAGAGTGGAAAAAATGATATCAAACCCGGAAAAATGCAGGCCGGATGGAGGGCTGGAGTCAGCCCTAGGAGGTGAGGAGGGAGGAAAGGGGGGGGGGGGGTGTACAGGCAAAGTAAATGAAGAGGGGCCAGGGAAAGACTGCAAGAGCTGGCTTTAGAAAACTGAAGACAGTCGCCATCATTCCTTCCTTTCTCCACCTACAAATATGTATTGAGGGCCTGCTAAGTGCAGGGCACTGTGCCAGGCTCTGGGGAGATGTGGTGAACAGAAGCGTACTGGCTGCTCCTGGTAGCACACAGCCTGATGGGGGAAGCAGACTGGAAAACAAATCAGCGAATAAAATAATTACAGACAGAAGGAGTGGTCAATTCCAATCCCCTTCAGTTCACTGATGGGGACACCAAGGGCCAGAGAGAGTTGGCCCAGGCCACTCAGAAGGTAGAAGAAATAGTTGAGACTAGGACTGGGGAGGAAGACGGGAGGAAAGAAAGGAAGAACTAGAGCAGACCTGGATTCAGGGAAGAGCTGGCATGCAGTACAGCACAGGGCGGGGCCTGGCCCTGAGCAAGGGAGTCTGTGTTCAAACCCTGCACCACCTCTCTGTGCCTTAGTTTCCCCATTTTTTTTTTTTTTTTTTTTGAGACAGAGTCTCAGTATGTTGCCCTCAGTAGAGTGCCATAGCACCACAGCTCACAGCAACCTCAAACTCTTGGGCTCAAGTGATTCTTTTGTCTCAGCCTCCCAAGTAGCTGGGACTACAGGTGCCCACCACAGCACGTGGGTATTTTTGTTAAAGTTGTCATTGTTGGTTAGCTGGCCCAGGCAGGTTCAAACCTGGCACCTTCAGTGTATGTGGCTGGCACTGTAACCACTGTGCTATAGGTGTCAAGCCTAGTTTCCCTGTCTTTAAAATAGCATTTATGACAGTTCCCTCTCTCAGGGTTGATGTGAAGATTAAATTATTTAAGAAGTATAGGGCCAGGCATGGTGGCTCACACCTGTAATCCCCGCACTTGGGAAGCTAAGGTGGGTAGATTGACTAAGCTCACAGGTTCGAGATCAGCCTGAGTCAGAGCAAGACCTCATCTCTAAAAATAGCAGGGTGTTGTGGCGGGCACCTGTCATCCCAGCTACTTGGGAGGCTGAGGTGAGCGAATCTCTTAAGCCCAGGAGTTTGAGATCACTGTGAGCTGTGACACCACGGCACTCTACCAAGGGTTACAAAGTGAGACTCTCAAAAAAAAAAAAAAAAGAAGAAGAATAAAGTGCTTAAGACAGTTCTTGTGTCAAGGAAGATGCAATAAATGTTCATTCCCACTATCATATCTTAGGGGAAACCAGGGTTCATTAATCTGAGACTGTGAAGGCCTGCTTGGGCGTCTTTGCCTGGATATGCCACTGACGACTTTAGGAAAATCCCCTTCCGTCTTGAGCCTCAGTTTCTCCAACTCTAAAACAAAGGGATTGACTCTGAACAAGTTCATATATTTACATACTCATGTGTTTATTGTCGGTCTCCACAGAAAGGAAAGCCCCGTGAGGGCAGGGCCTTCAGTGCTGCTCTGTGCCCAGCACCTGCAATAGCAGTTGGCTCATGATAGATGCTCAGCAAGGGCCAGGCAGTGCAGTGGCTTCACGCCTATAATCCTAGCACTCTGGGAGGCCAAGGTGGGTGGATTGCTTGAGCTCAGGAGTTCCAGACCAGCCTGAGCAAGAGTGAGACTCTATCTCTAAAACTAGCCTGGCGTTGTGGCAGGTGCCTATAATCCCAGTAACTTAGGAGAATGAGGCAGGAGGATCACTTGAACCCACAAGTTTGAGGTTGCTGTGAGCTCTGACACTATGGCACTCTACCAAGGGCAACAAAATGAGACTCTGACTCAATAAATAAATAAATAAATAAATAACAGGTGCTCAGCAAATATTTGTTACATGGATTAATTAACTGACCTGGAAAGTGGCCCTTCCAATCCTTACCTCTGTGATTCTAAGTATCTTTGGATAAGAAATGGATGGGAAAACGTGAGAAAACTGCAGTCTCCTTCCCAAGGACACAGCCTATTATAGTTCAGGAAGTTCTTTCTCATCCATTACGAAAAAAAAAAACTAAGTTTGTTTTAACTCTTTCTGTGTGTTTGTATTGGACCTTATGCTCCATATTCCGTGCACATTTTCCTATTGCCCTATCACCACAACCCTCTGCTTTATAAGTATCATTTAATAGGTGAGCACATTGAAGCTAAGAGAACACAAGAAATTCATCCAAGTCACACAGCAAGGGCCGCATTCAGATCAGTAGTGGAGAGTCAGATCTTCTTTCTTTTTTTTTTTTCGTTTTTTCTTTTTTGCGAACAGGGGTGAGTCAGGAGATGGGGATGGCCTGGGACCCTAGCACAGCATGTGGTCTACTAACCATCCTCCTTTCCCTGTCCCCAACCCAAGAACTGCTACCTTAATTGTACAATTAAGGTAAACTGAGGCCTGCACAGAGGAGATGAATCACCCAAGCACAAGGTCGTGTAATAATCACAGCAAATAGTTACATCACTCTTGCTATGTACCAGATGCTGTTGCAAGTGTTTTTCATACATTAATTCATTGAATCCTCCAAACTGATAATATTGTCATCACCGCCTCAGTTTTCAGATGGAGAAACTGTAGCACAGAGAGGTTCAGCACCCTGCTGAGGATGCATAGTTACCAAATAGCAGAGGCAGCACTCCAGCAAGTCTAGCCCCTCCTCTGTATTGCCCCATTTGACACAGCAAGCCAGGAGCAGGCTGGTATGAAAGGGAAGGTGTCTTTATCCTGTGCCCAGCTGACTGGGCTGGGGGCAGGGCAGAAAACAAAAGCACATTGAGAGTGTCCTCAGCTGCCAGCTGGGACTTTCCACCTTGAAGGGAGGATACTGTTTTGGAAAAAATAATAAAGCTCTAGAAAGATGAATATCTCCCCAGGGGCCCCCAAGTCTCCTCAGAATTCCCCCTCCTGCTGTGGAGGGAGGCCACAAACCAGGCTGGCCTGGTCCACATGAGACGAAGGCCACCTGGATCCCAAGAAACCCAGCCAGGCTACTCAAATACTGAGCATCGCCGGCCTTAGTGGAAAGTTCCAGTTTCTCAGCCAGGGCACAAAGTTTCCACTCAGGGACCCCCAAGTAACCAGGTTCAGGCTAAGCTCCCCTTGGATGATGGAAAATACACATCAAACAGGGCCCGGCTCCTTCCTTCCTTCATTCAGAAACATCCACAAGGGTGTG
Organism: Loris lydekkerianus; assembly: GCA_963574355.1. Classification (NCBI taxonomy): domain Eukaryota; kingdom Metazoa; phylum Chordata; class Mammalia; order Primates; family Lorisidae; genus Loris; species Loris lydekkerianus. The sequence goes on along the minus strand of CAUYPK010020667.1, from coordinate 88,803 downwards.
GGCTCTGAAGGAAGGAGGAGTGTAGAGAGGGTCTCAGCTGACAGATACCGAAACTTCCAAGGTTCCGCCCTGGCCAAGAAGGAAAAGGAAGGGTAAATGAGGAGTAGGAGTTGTAGAAAATTCATCTACAACTGCTTGATAATGATAAAGAATCCCACCACAAGTCTGTCAATGACCATATGGGACATTAGGCAAATCAAAATACACAGAGTGAAGAGATTAGGGCAGAATTCTCTATGTGATTGTCTCTGTCTCAAGAATATGTAAATGTTCTAGTTGAACTGCTAGTTGAACTGAAAAAATATACAAGTTCAGTTTCAATTTGAGCACTGTTCCCTTCTGTTCAGTTCTGGGTTCAGTTAAAAATAATACTAATGATGGGATGGGAGCTCTGGGTGCAGCAATGTGTGCCGTTTTCCCCAGTTCCATCTGGTTTAAGTTCAAGGCTAGGGGGTGTGTGTGTGACTGCTGTGGCTTACATTCCCATGCTTCACAGATGTGACAAGGTATTAGTGGGAAAGCAGGGAAATCGGAAGAAACCTTTGTTCAATCCCACCTCAGGCACTCAATCTCTGTGTAACTCCGTACACCCCTCTCCCTCATCTCGAAATTGGAGGTGATAATTCCTATCCCATAGGGATTAAATGAGGTTTGTAATAGTTAAGAAAGCACCACTATATACCACTGGGTAAGTGAGGTAACTCTAGGCCTCAATTCTCTCACATGGAAAATAGGGGTATTAATAGTACTTTTCTCTAAGGGTTGGGGTGAGAATTCAATCAGATTGGCACTTGTTAGTATGATGCTTTGCACACAGTAAGCACTCAATAAATTGTAGCAATTAGTTGCGGTGCGGTGGCTCATGCCAGTAATCCTAGTACTTTGGGAGGCCAAGGCAGGAGAACCACTTGAGGCCTAGAGTTTAAGACGAGCCTGAGCACAAGCGAGACCCCCATAGCTATTAAAAATAGAAAACTTTTCCAGGCACTGTGGCACACCACTGTAGTCCCAGCTCCTCGGAAGGCTGAGAAGATCACTTGAGTCCAGGAGTTTGAGGTTACAGTGAGCTATGATGACACCACTGCACTCTAAGCCCCAGGTGGCAGAGCAAGACTCTGTCAAAAACAAAAAATTATAGCTATTAGTGTATTTCCATGCACTATTTTATACTTTTTCCTACATATATGTTTTCTAAGATATGTTGGATATTTCCAAACTTCAATAAAATATACTATGTGATTCCTTTTTCAGCTTTATTTTTCACATCCATCATTATGAGGTTCACTTATGTTGATATATGTAACTGTAATTATTCTTTTGTGTTGCTACATGGTATTCCATTACGTGACCATTTAAGATTTATGTTTTTGGCTGGGTGAAGTGGATCACGCCTGTAATCCTAGCACTCTGGGAAGCCGAGGCAGACTGCCTGAGTCATGAGTTCAAGACCAGCCTGAGCAAGAGCAAGACCCTGTCTCTAAAAATAGCTGGTCCTAGGCATTGTGGCAGGCACCTATCGTCCCAGCTACTTGGGAGGCTAAGGCAAGAGAATCACTTGAGCCCAAGAGTATGAGGTTGCTGTGAGCTATAACACCACAGGAGCAACAAAAATGAGACTCTGTTCAAAAAAAAAGAAAAAAAGATTTATCTTTTTCCCTGTTGATGGAATTTTTTTCTATTACAAACAACACTGTTAGGAACATCGTGCATGCCTCCTCTTTGAGCACATGTGTGAGAGTTTCTCTTTCCATCTTTCCATTCTTTTTTTTTTTTTTGACACAGAGTCTAATTCTGTTGCCCCTGGCTAGAGTGACAAGATATTAGTGGAAAAACTGTGTCATCATAGCTCACAGTAGCCTCAAACTCTTGGGCTCAATTGATCCTCTTGCCTCAGCGTCCTGAGTAGCTGGGACTACAGGTACCTGCCACCACATCCTACTAGTTTTTCTATTTTTAGTAGAGATGGGGGTCTACACTCTTGTTCAAGCTGGTCTCAAACTCTTGAACTCAGGAGATCTACCCACCCAGAGTGCTAGGATTATAGGTATGAGCCACTGTGCACAGCCTATCTTTCCACTCCCACTTTTTCCACTTTCCGCTAGTCACCCTTAGGGTCCCAATATGGCCATCCCAGCTCCAGGCATCAAATGTAGGCATGATAAGGCCCAGAGGAAGCAAGAAGGTTGTTTCTTCCTCAGCATCTCTCCCTTTCATCAGCAAGGAGACCTCCTCACTCCAGCCCTCTCAACAAACTTCATTTCATTTCTCGCCAGCCAGAATCAGGTCACACAGTCACCTCAAATTATTGGTGGCTTACGTTAATCAGGTTTTGTCCCTAAGTACAGAGTACCACATGGCCACACCAAGATGAAAACCTACCTGAGAAAAATCCTGTATCTCTGGGCGGTGCCTGTGGCTCAGTAGGTGGGGTGCCAGCCCCATATACCAAGGGTAGTGGGTTCAAACCCAGCCCTGGCCAAACTGCAACAAAAAATAGCTGGGCATTGTGGCGGGTGCCTGTAGTCCTACCTACTTGGGAGGCTGAGGCGAGAGAATCACCTAAGCCCAGGAGTTGGAGATTGCTGTGAGCTGTGTGATGCAACGGCACTCTACCAAGGGTGATAAGGTGAGACTCTGTCTCTACAAAAATTTAAAAAAAAAAAATCTGTATCTCTGACAACAAAGAAAAAAGGGGAAATGTATTTCTAATAGATCACTGTTCTAGTTACTATGCTATGTAACAGACCACCTCAAAGCTTGGTGGCATAAAAACAATGATTTTTATTGGGCTGCACCTATGGCTCAAAGGAGTAGGGTGCCGGCCCCATTTACCAGAGGTGGGGGATTCAAACCCGGCCCTGGCCAAAAACTGCAAACGAACACAACAAAAATGATTTTATTATAAACATAGGTTATGGGAGTCAGGAATTCAGGCAGGGAAAAGTGAGTACAGCTTGTCTCTGGTGGCTCCGCTGAGAAATTCAAAGATTCCAGTTAGCTGGAATCATGTGAAGCTGTCCTTAGGAGACTGACACTGGCAGTAGGTTGGGATCTCGTCTACAAGTAGCCCCTCTGGGTAGCCTGTAGTATTTGTTTCTTATTGCTGCTGTGACAAATCACCATTAACTTAGTAATTTAAAACAGCAAAAATTCATTATCTTACAGTTCAGTAGGATAGAAGTTCAACATGAGTCTCATTCAGCTAAATCCAAGGAGTCTTTGCCTTTCCTCGTCTTTCCAGCTCCTGGAGACCAACCACTTTCCTTGGCTCCTGGTCCCTTCTTTCAAATGCAAAGTCAGCAGTGTAGAGCCAGGTCCTTCTCTTGCTGCCATCCCTCTGGTGCTCTCGCTCCTGCCTCCCTTTTCTCCCCTGTGTTTACATTGGGCCCACTGGGTTAATCTGGGACAATCTCCCTATTATAAAGTCAGCTGATTAGCAATTCCACCTGCTACATTAATTCCTCTCTTCCAGGTGACATATTTACAGGTTACAGGAATTGGGAACTGTTACCCTACCTATTGTAGTGGATTAGAGTAGGGGGTATAGGAAGCTGGTAGCTGGCTTCTCACTCTTCCTCCTCTCCCCAGTCTTATTTGAAGAATGCCTAAGAAGGCCCTAAATTAAAGGGGCTCCCCCACCAGTAGGATGTGAGGGACAAGAGGACACTGTCCCCAAGTCTGACCTTGCCTCCTTTCAGCAAGTCCATGCTTTTGTCCAGGAGAAAAACTTCCACTAAGCAAATCTCTATCCATCTTTCAGAAAACCCTACTCCCTACCCACAAATATGTCTTGCCTTAGAATTCTCCTCCTCCCTTAGCAGTGCCTTTCAGCAGTCTGAGTTATTGGGGCTGACTTAACACCCCAAATGCCCCAGTAGGGCCGTCAAGGGTGGATCAAGTCCTGTGGCAAACTGGCAGCACCTGGCCAGGCGCCATGTCTCATGCCTGTAATCCTAGCACTCTGGAGGCCGAGGCAGGCGGATTGCTTGAGTTCAGGAGCTTGAGACCAACCTGAGCAAGAGTGAGACCCCAATCTCTACTAAAATAGAAAAACTACCTGGGCATGGTGGCGGGCGCCTGTAGTCCCAGCTACTCAGGCTGAGGCAGGAGAATCACTTGAGCCCAAGTCTTTGAGGTTGCTGTGAGCTATGATGACATCACAGCACTCTACCAAAGGGTGACAGAGAGGCTCTCTCTCTCTCACAAAAAAAAAAAAAAAAAAAAACACCTTCAAACTGGCAGCATCTGCCCTGCCTAAAGGACAGACAGAACTAAGCTGCCTATTAAGCTGTTAGGACACAAGCCCAGCATTGCCAGGTATTTCAGTTTTTCTAAGAAAGCCAAAAAGCCAGATATTTATGTGAAGTATCCCAATTCTTTAATAATTATTGCTAGCTCTAATTTTTAAAAACCCTGGGCAAGACAAGGAAAACATGTCCGCCAGCTGAATTCTGACCAGAAGCTAACAGCGTATAACCTCTGGTCTAAACCCAAATAGTGACAGAGCAATGGATTCTCAGCCATCCCCCAGTCTGCAAGGCCACCCCTTTGCCACGCACTCAGTACGAAATTACAAAGAACAGTTTGTTCCTTTTGTTCAACTCCTCCCTAACCCTCTTTCCAAGGATTCCTCTTCAGCCTTTTGGCATACTAAGGGTGCCCAAAGCCAGGTAATATATTTTTTTTTAAATTGAACTTTGAATTATAGTAGTAATACATTTTTATTATAAGGATAAATCACAACAATAGAGAATATATTGTTGAAAAATGTGAATGCGTTTAATCTGTGGAGCTGCCTGCAGATACTCATGATAGAGGGAAGGGGAGGAGGGGAGGAAAGAGAGGGAAGGGGAAGGGAAAAGGAGCAGAAAAGAAGGGAGGGGTGGAGGGGGGAGAGAGGGAAAGGGAGGGAAAGGGAGAGAAGAGAAGGGAGTATATTTCTCTCGTGTAAAAGAAGTCGGAAGCAGTCAGCCCAAGGCTGACATGGTGTTCCACAGTGCAGAAACCATGGGTCCTTCCACCCTGCAGTTGCATCATGTTCAACACTGCTCGAGCTGCAGCCATCATATTCACATTCTGGCCAAATGCAAGGAACCGAAAAAAATACAGGCTCTCAGAAGGTGCCAATATTACCTGTGCTTACATCTCATTGGCCAGGGCATAGTCGCATCGCCGCACTTAATTGCACTGGAGTCTAGGAAACGTATTATATTCTAAGTGTCCATATGCCAGCTTCAAAATCAAGGATTCTACGTTTAAGGAGGAAAAGAATAGGCATTGAGGAACAATGAGCAACCTCTGCTGCAATATTGTGCATCTTAGTTACAATTTGCTTTTTCATGCAATTTATCCTGACTTTCTATCCATACCAGTACATATAAATTTACCTTGTTATTTCAGGGGTTTCTTTTTCTAGCTTCCTAAGATAAAAATTTAGGATGATTTATTTGAAGCTTTTCTTCTTTAGTAATAGAGATACTAGAAGCCATATGCATCCTGTAAATTTTGACATGTTGTGTTTTTTATAATCATTTTAATTCAAAATATTTTTTCTTTTTTTTTTTTTTAACTACCAGGGACAAAGTATTTTCTTTTTTTTTTTTTTGAGACAGAGCCTCAAGCTGTCACCGTGGGTAGAGTGCTGTGGCATCACAGCTCTCAGTAACCTCCAACTCCTGGACTCAAGCAATTCTCCTGCCTCAGGCTCCCAAGTAGCTGGGACTACAGGTGCCCGCCACAATGCCCAGCTATTTTTTGGTTGCAGCCGTCATTGTTGTTTGGCAGGCCTGGGCTGAATTCGAACCCGCCAGCTCAGGTATATGTGGCTGGCACCTTAGCTGCTTGAGCCACAGGCACCAAGTCGACAAAGTATTTTCTAATTTCCTCTTGATTTCTTCTTCCCAGAGATTATTCAGAAGGATGTTGTTTAATTTCCAAATATTTGAAGGGTTTCTATATATCTCTTTTGTTATTGATTTCTAATTTAATTCCATTGCAAATCTGAGGTTTGTTTTAGAATTCAACATATTGTCTTTTTTTTTTTTTTTTTTTTTTATAAAGAATATCACTCTGTCACCCTGTTTAGAGTGCCATGGTGTCATAGCTCACAGCATCCTCAAATTCTTAGGCTCACATGATCCTCTTGTCTCAGCTTCTCAAGTAGCTGGGGCTACAAGCACCCACCACAACACTCTGTTAATTTTCCTCTTGATGCATATTTCACCTAAAAATATGTATTCTGTTATTGTTGTATGTAATGTTCTAAAAGTGCCCATTAGGCCAAAGTGGTTGGTAATGCTATTCAAATCTTCTTTATACTTAGTGATTTCATGCCTATTTGTTTTATCAGTTGCTGAGAAATAAGTATCCACATCTCAAACTATAATTATGGATGTGTCTATTTATCCTTCCAGTCTGTTCATTTTTTCTTTACCTTGTTCTTTTTCTTTCTTTCTTTTTTTTTTTTTTTATGTAGAGATAGAGTCTCACTTTATGGCCCTTGGTAGAGAGTGCTGTGGCGACACACAGCTCACAGCAACCTCCAACTCCTGGGCTTAGGCGATTCTCTTGTCTCAGCCTCCTGAGTAGCTGGGACTACAGGCGCCCACCACAACACCCGCTATTTTTTTGTTGCAGTTTGGCCGGAGCTGGGTTTGAACCCACCACCCTCGGTATATGGGGCCGGCGCCCTACCCACTGAGCCACAGGCGCCGCCCATCCTTGTTCTTTTTCATAGCTATGATTCCACAGTACAGATACACCATAACATATTTTACCCATTGAAGGACATGTAGGTTAGTGCAAATGTTTTGCCCTTCATAAAATTGGCAGTGAATATTTTTACACATATAGAAAAGATTACCAAATCCAAATTTACTCAAAGGGCATGTACATTTTACATTTTGACAGACAATGCCAAATTGCCCTCCAAAAGTCCTGCATTGGTTTATATGCAGATGAATAGTGCCCAGTTCCCTACACTATGGCCCACATTAGCTATTACCAGTCTCTTCTCACTTGACCTTCTATTGGGGACAGAAGAGAAGGTAGGAAAAAAGGTGTCCCATTGATTACTTCGCACTTCCCTAATTATAACAATATTGAGCAACATTCCTCTCAATAAATGTGCTTCTTTAGCTGCCCCCAAATCCCAGTAGAGCTTTGAAATTACAGTTTCTAGGGAGGTGCCTATAGCTCAGTGTGGGTAGGGCACTGGCCCCATATACCAAGGTTGGAGGTTCGAACCTGGCCCTGGCCAGCTAAAACAACAATGACAACTAAAACAAAAAAAATAGCCGGGGTTGTGCAGGCACCTGTAGTCCCAGCTACTGGGAAGGCTGAAGCAAGAGAATTGCTCAAGCCCAAGAATTTGAGGTTGCTTTGAGCTGTGATGTTACAGCACTCAACAGAGGCAGACATAGTATGACTCTGTCTCAAAAAAAAAAAAAAAAAACAAAAAATCAGTTTCTCTAAGGGCTGGATTAAATTCTTAACCTAGCCTATTCCACTCATTCTCTGCCTGAGGGAGAGGAGTGTTCTCTCTTCTAGTTACCAGGGGCTTGGTTAGAACAGGAAATCAGGAATCAGCCAGATCTGAGCACGAATCCCTCTGGCTCAGCCATTTACCAGCTGTGTGACGTCAGGCAAGTTACTTGGCCTCACTAAACCTCTGGACTCTCGGTTCTACAAAGGGAGTGGCAAGCATTTTGCACAGGTGTTATTATGGATTAAAAACTGGATGTGCAAAGCACCTCAAACAACAGTTAGCATCTAGTAGGCACTAATAGCTATTAATTTTTAAATGATATTCATGAAGCACTTGACCTGTGCACAGCACTGATTCAGGTTAGTTCAGTAGTCCTCACAACAGATGATAACTGACTCTCTAAAACGTTAAGCACTTTGCCCAGAGTCACCAAGTTGGTGAAGAGCAGTGCTAAGTATTAGGTCAGGAACTTCTGAGTGCTAACAAAGCCTGCTCCCCGGAATAGTTAGCTCATTTCACAGATTGGGAAACTGAGACCCAGGGAGATGAAATGGCATATAAAATTAAATGCTAAGTAAATAGCCAGTTGACCAAATATCCCCTCTTTCTGGGTCTGGGTGACCAGCTGGAGAAAAGATGGAGAGAGTGGAGGCAGGGACAGCCACCCAGCAGAGGAGTCAAGAGCATGGAAAATGTCTTTTTCAGCCAATTTTCCTGAGGAACCCTGGCTGGGGCTCAGGGCTGGGAACGGAAAGTGTGCAGGGAGGAGGCACAGCCGTGTCCATCCGGAGAAACTTTGCAAAGTCCTGCTGGGAGAAGCGAGGGGGAGGGATCTCCTGGGACAGTGGGTGGGGGAAGGGAAGGAGTGGATCTGGGAGGATGAGGGTTTGGCATCTGTTCAGGGCAGTCTCCTGGGAAAGGAGGAGCAGGCATCTCCTAAGCTCCCTGCTTCCTCCTTGGGCTCCCGGACTCCACCAGCTCCTGCTGTGCCCTGCCCATTTGTCTGGGTACCAGCCACTCCTAGAATGGAGATGCTGGCAAACCCGACTGTCTGGGGGTGTGTACAGCTGACTCTGGGAGAATGCAGATTGATTCTACCCTCAGCGATCTTGACGAGGCTGGGTTTGAAAGGCATTGGCCACACCAGATGCTTCCTGATCTCTGTGGCATCAATGTGGCCCCTCTGCCCAGAAAATCTCTCCTTGCTGCTCATATTCCCCATAATTTCACCATCATAGATATAGCCAAGCCTGGTGTTCAGTCGGCAAGGTTGCACCCATAACAGTTGCTAAAAAATTTAGATACATTCCTACTAGTTGTTAATAACCCCTAACCCAAGTACCCTCCTACAGGCAAAATGGACACTCCAGACTTTCTGCTGGGACCCTCTAGGCCTCCCCCATTTAACAGCCACTAAAAGGGCACTCAGGACTTTGAGGGTCATCAGTTAGTGACAGTCGTAACAGCTGTTAATACTTGTCATATCACTCCTAGAAACAACCCTTTGGTTTACAATTTTGTCTCCTGTTTAAAGACAAACAGTATGGTAGAAATTTAGAGGTGAAGGGGCCCTGTGCAATCTCTTCATTTTCTAGGTGAGGAAACTAAGGACCAGAGAGAAGCAGAAACTTGCCCAAGGTCACACAGCCTAGCAATATCACTTCCCCTGGGTGTCAATTTATCTGGCTCCACACACACTGAACTTGAGCAGGTGATGGGGAAAAATCTGCCGCAGGACAAAACTGACAGCCAATCACTTGGCTCTTGTGCCTGGTCACTGTAGTCATGGCAACAGTCTCCTTGGTCACTATCTCCACAGAGATAGTTGCCATGGCAACCGCCACTCAGGGCACCAACTTTCTGACACCTAAGAGCCTTTAGATAAACCCAGAAGTAAGCCTGTTTTATAGCACTGACCCAGGTCAGAGCTCTGAGCAGGACAGAGACTTGCCCAACTTGCTCATACAGCAAGTTGACAGTGAAACCAAACTTCCCGACTTCCCTACCCAAGGCTCTCACAGCTACCCCTCCCATTTTGCAGCTGACATCCCCCCACCCAGTTCCCATTTTTCTGTCTGCCTTGGTGCTTCCCACATTCCTCCAGCCCTCTGTCAGAATCTCCTTCCCACGGCATCTCACCCTTGGCTGCCGGTCAGCCAGCTCATCCTCCTGGGAACAGGCTGACATGAGCTTAGCATAGGACTCATCACAGGGGTTTGCAACATTAGCTGAGACACCCTGGAGACCTTGATCTCCATTGGTGGAATTTCAGGCACCATACTCAGCCATGAGTAGCGCTTTTTGGGTGGTCAGGCCCCATCCACTGTGTAACACCAAACAGCTGCTGCCCCACTGTGGCCAGAGCACTGAGAGGCCAGAGGCCTGGGTTCTGCCCCACTCTGCATTCAGATCCCCTGTTTTGCTTTTATCAAGTCCCTTCTCCTCTCTTGGTCTTGGTATCCCCATGGCTTAAATACGGATGAGGAAGATACTGGTCTACAATCACCTCCATCATAGAACCGCTGGACACCCCCCCAATCTAGTGTGTTCGTGTTACTAAGCAAGGGATGGCCGTGGTTGAAAGAACTGGACTACCCTGCTGGAATCTCCTTTCAGAAAAATGGACTCTCAGGATTGGAAAGATATTCCAGGCACAGGAAGATCTTGAGCAAAAGCAGGGAGGCTGAAGAGAATCTAGGGAAACCCAGGAGTGTTAGTTTGTTGAAGTGCAGGGATGAAAAGAAAGGCCAGAAGGAGAAGCCAGAGGTGACTGAAAGGAATCAGTCACGAGTCCCAGGAGTGAAGACATTGCCTCATGAGCCTTCGGCTCAGGGTCTCCTGCCCAAGTCTGACCTACATAATTCGGACACCATGGAGGGTACCCCATAGTGTAGGATGAGGGACAGGTCTGGGGGAAAAAAGAACAAGGTTTTGCCCTCCAGAAAATCATTCGCTCATGCATTCACTCAACAAATACTTATTAAACACAACCTGAGCTGTGTGACCTTGGGCAAATGATTTAGCCTCTCTGTGCCTCAGATTCCTCAAGTGTAAAATGAGGACAATGAAGAAGCCCACACCGTGGGGTGGGGAGAGGGTCAAGTGAGTTAGCTCAGACATGGAATTATTTTTTAAGACAAAAAAGTCTCACTGTCTCCTGGGCTGGAGTGCTGTGGCATCAGCCTACCTCACAGCAACCTCAAACTCCTGGATTTGAGCGACCCTCCTGCCTCAGCATCCCAAGTAGCTGGGCCTACAGGCACCCACCACAACGCCCAGCTGGTTTTTCGACTTTTAGTAGAGATGGGGTCTCACTCTTGCTCAGGCTGGTCTCAATCTCCCGCCCAGTAGTGATCCTCCAGCCTCGGCCTCCAAAAGTGCTAGTATTACAAGCACAACCCACTTTGCCCAGCCCATACATGTAAATTTAAGCACAGTACATGGGAAGAAACTCAGGAATCCAAAAATGTGAGTTATAATTATTATCATGGTTATTGAGCACCTATCACATGTCTGGCACTCTCTAGACAGTGGGTGCACAATGTGGACACAGCTTGTGTCATTCCTGCCCTTGAAAAGCTCACAGTCTAAAAAGGGAGGCAAACCAAAAAAGAAAACTTCATAAAAACAGAAATAATAAAAACAATTACAAAGAGTTACATCAGCTACAAATCACAAATTTATGTCTATTGTATCAGATATAAAGCTCAACCCTCAAACTCAGGTGTGCAAGAAATATTCACTTTTTTATTTTCTCAAGAACCAAGTTAAATTCTACTCCAACTGCCCTGCCCCTATCCTTCTGGACTATAGGGAATTCAATCCCATCCTTACTGAAAGTTACTCCTTGCCAGGGGGCAAGAAGGGAAACCAGAGGGCTCTCCCTGGCACTAGACCAGGAGAGGCCTTTGACTACAGTGCCCAAGGCATAAATGATCCCTGAAGTGCAGCAACCCCTGCTTCCAAGCCAAATGAGGGGCCTGGGAGCCTTGCTAGAGTCTTGGGTCACCATGCCTGGGTCCAGCCTCTTGAGGCATGGCATTTGTCCATCCCTACTATCTGACCATCTCTTGGGGTAGAAGAGCTGCCTGATCTGTGACTCCACTAAACTCCCTTCCCTTCACAGTCTCTGAAAGTTTCTTTCTGTACTCTTGCTTCTGGCCTCAACAGCAATGAACACCCTCTCTATACCAAGGATTTGCAAACTCCAAGTCCCAGGGCCCAAACAGGTAACCAAACAAAAGTATAAGATTGGCTCAGCACCCGTAGCACAGTGGCGGGTGATGGGTTCAAAACCAGCCCAGGCCTGCTAAACAATAATGACAACTGCAACAAAAAATAGCCGAGAGTTGTGGCAGGCGCCGTCCCAGCTACTTCGGAGGCTGAGGCTAGAGAATCACTTAAGCCCAAGAGTTTGAGATTGCTGTGAGATGTGATGTCATGGCACTCTACTGAGGGAGACATAGTGAGACAGTGAGACTCTGTCTCAAAAAAAAAAAAAAAAAAAGTAAAGATTGAGAACATATGCCCCACCTAAAAAGGGCAGCTTCTCAAATTGCTAACCTAGCGGTTAGAGGCTGCATTCTAGAGCTATGCGGCCCAGGTTCAAGTTTTGGTGCTATTGTTTGCTGTATTTAAATCTTTTTTTTTTTTTTTTTTTTTTTTCCAGACAGAGTCTCACTATGTTGCCCTTGGTAGAGTGCCGTGGAGTCACAGCTCACACAACCTCCAACTCTTGGGCTTAAGTAATTCTCTTGCCCCAGCCTTCCGAGTAGCTGGGACTACAGGTGCCCACCACAATGTCCAGCTATTTTTTTTTTTTTTATTGCAGTTGTCATTGTAGTTTAGCAGGCCCAGAGCTACAAGTGCCAAGCCTCTGTACCTGTTTTCTTAGCCGTAAAAAAGAATAATAGTTGTAGGACAGGCCCAGTGGCTCATGCCTGTAATCCTAGCATTCTGGGAGGCTGAAGAGGGTGGATCCCCTGAGTTCAGGAGTTTGAGACCAGACTGAGCAAGAGCAAGACCTCATCTCTACTAAAAATAGAAAAAACTGCACTAATGTACACAGCTATGATCTAACAATAAAATAAATAAATAAAATAAAATAAATATGTAAAAAACTAGCCAGGCATTGTGGTGTACACTTGTAGTCCCAACTATTTGGGAGGCTGAGGCAAGAGGACCACTTAAGCCTAAGAATTTGAGGTTGCTGAGAGTTATGATGATGCCACAGCACTCAATCCAAGGTGAAAGAGTGAGACTCTGTCTCAAAAAAAAAAGCAAGAATAATACTTGTAGGCTCAGCACCTGTAGCTCAGTGGCTAAGGTCACCAGCCACATACACTGGAGCTGGCAGGTTTGAATCCTGCCCGGGCCTGCCAAACAACAATGACAATTGCAACAAAAAAATAGCCGGACGTTGTGGTGGGTGCCTGTAGTCCCAGCTACTTGGAAGTCTGAGGCAAGAGAATTGCTTAAGCCCAAGAATTTGAGGTTGCTGAGAGCTGTGATGCCATGGCACTCTACCGAGGGTGACAATGTCTCTGTCTCAAAAAGAAAAAAAAAAAAAAAAGAGTAATACTTATAGAGGTAGTACAATAACTTCTCATGAGGAAATACTCAGGACAGCGCCTGACATTAACTATTCACTAAATATTAACACCCATCACAGGAAAATGCAGGGCCTAGATTGCCAGATCTACTCAATATTCAAGAGAAGACAAATAACCAAATTCTTATTCTGAAATTGCTCTTTTTTTTTTAACTTTGGCAACTGAGTAAAAACAGTTTTTAAACCTTGGCAAAGATTTAAACCATGCAAAACACATCTACGAGCAGGATTGGACGTATAGAGAGATAGTTTGCAGTATCTACTCAGAGCGTTTAAGCTTACAGATCACGGAAGGCAGAAAGGAAAGTGCCTTAGGGGCAGCTTCTTCTCTGGGCCCTGTGACCAAACATCCCCTAGGTAACAGATCACAGTAAGGAGAGGATAAAATAGAAAAAGATAAACACACATTTATACACCAAATTGTCCTGGTACTTAAATGCTATATGAGATGAGGATTTTTTTTCTTTTGAGACAGTCTCACTCTTGCCCCAGGCTAGAGTGCCATGGTGTCATAACTTACAGCAACCTCAAACTCCTATGCTCAAGCCACCCTCCTGCCTAAGCCTCCGGAGTCACTGGTACTGCAGGCATCTGCCATAAAAGCCAGCTAATTTTTGCTTAGGCTGGTCTCAAACCCCTGAGCTCAGGCAATCCACCCGCTTTAGCCTCCTCTCAGAGTGCTAGGATTACAGGGGTGAGCCACTGCACCTGGACAGGATTTTTTTTTTTTTTTTTTAAGCACAGGAAAAGTGGTCAGGGAAGATGACATTTAAGCTAAGACCCATGAAAAGAAGCTACTTTAACAAGAAAGCAAAAGGAGAGAAAAACAGATAATGGACACCTATGCAAAGGGCCTGAGGCAGAAAAGAGCTCAAAGCAAAAGAGGGACTGTATGAGCTGAAGCACTAGGCAGGGCCATGTAGGCAGGCCATGATGAGGAGCATGAAGTTATCTGGATGACAGCAAGTGGTCATTAAAGGGTTCCAAGCAAAGAGATATGTGGTGGGGGGACTCCAGGAGACAAATTAAGAAGCTGCTGTATAGCCCAGGAGAGATGATGTGGCTTGGAATGGCCAGCAGCCTTGAACATGGACAGCCCCAGATTTCTGTGTCTGAAATTGGCCTCAAAGTCAAAGGCTGGATTTGAGACTCAGAGCAGGCCTACTCCTTCTTCATAAGCCAGGCAGTGAGTGACCTTCCCATCTTGGCCATGGCCAAGCTGCCCCAGCTGTGTCTAACTGGCCTAGGCTGCCCTCTGTTGGCAAGAGGGGGCACTCCAAGCAAGGTGAGCAGCAGCCTCCCAAGAAAATTGAACTCCAGATGGCCTCACCACCCTCCACCCCCTACCCCCACCTTCCAGTTAATGGCAAGGCATCTCAGTTAATGGCATCTCCAGCATGCAGTAGGTCAACGCAGAAACCCAGGACCCAGTCTCCACACTTCTTCCTCCCTCCACGCCATCAGGAAGTCCGTTTCATTCTATTTCTTAAATAGAATCCTGACTCAGAAATGTCCTTAATATATCCTGATCATGCCCACCTCTCTCTGTTTCCACCAGCCCCACTCTAGCCAAAGCCACCACCATCACTTCTTTACTCTCCCTTCCTGGCCAGTCCTTTTCCCACTCAGCAGCTGGAGTGCTCGTGGTACCTTCTGACTCCAGAATCCTTTCCCCAAAGCCCACAGCTGCTCATACCACTTGGTGTAAAACCAGACGTCAAAATTCCTGGTGAATATACAGCCCCATCCAGGACAATCTGTGCATGTGGAAAACACCTGAAAATTCAAGATAACATGGGTGCTTGGGTCAGAGCTTCAAAAAGCTCGTGGCCGCCCCACCACTGGGAATTTTTCCCCTCTCTCCACTTGGTGCCCTAGTCTCACGCCACCCCACTGGCCCTTCTCCCTCCATATCCTCCTACAAAGGAGACTTGCCATTTTAGCCCCACCAACCAGGGTGATTCGGAGCTCTCACTCCCCTCAAGCAGATTGCCAAGGTATGTTCCCACACTGGACATGAACACAACTCCCTCCCTAAGACAAATACCAGTGTCAGGACAGTAATATTTTCACACAGGTACATGATGAGGCTGACATTCTAAGACTCCTGCATTCTATCTTCTCAATATTTTATGGCTCAACCTAGGATCATGGAAATCTTCACTGACGTCAGAGTAACTGTGTACTGGAAGCTTCACCCACCCTGGAGGCCTTTAATGCTAGAGCCGGACCCCCTGGACATTCCCTTGATCTACCTGAGCCAAGGAGCCTTAGGAACCTGGGAGCTTCCAGCTTCTTCCTGTTAAAAAATTGTAACTTTTTTTGTTTCTTGAGTGTTTTTTTGTTGTTGTTGTTGAGACAGAGTCTCACTTTATCATACTCAGTAGAGTGTCGCAGCATCATAGCTCACAGCAACCTCAAACTCTTGGGTTCAAATGATTCTCTTGCCTCAGCCTCCAAGTAGCTGGGACTACAGGCACCTACCACAGTGCCCAGCTATTTTTAGAGACAGGGTCTAGCTCTTGCTCAGGCTAGTCTCCAACTCCTGAGTTCAGGCAAACCACCCGCCTTGGCCTCCCAGAGTGCTAGGATTACAGGTATGAGCCACCACACCTGGCCCAATTTTAACATGTTAATTCAGTTCAGGGGGGCTGCCACCCATAGCACACAGGTTTGCTATAAATGAAAATAAAAAAGAGGAAGCAGATGAAATCATGGATGCTCTGGCTTCTGAGTTTTGAGGGGGGGTTGTTTTTCTTTTTCTCTTTTCTTTTTTTTTTTTTTTGAGACAGAATTTCACTCAGTCACCCTGGGTAGAGTGCCATTGCGTCATCGTAACTCACAGCAACCTCAAACTCTTAGGATCAAGTGATCCTCTTGCCTCAGTCACCTGCCACCTAGCTTACTTTTCTATTTTTAGTAGAGATGGGGACTCACTCTTGCTCAGGCTGGTCTCGAACTCCTGAGCTCAAGTGATTCACTCATCTTGGCCTCCCAGAGCGCTAGGATTACAAGCATGGTAAGCCACTGCGCCTGGCCTGTTTTTGTTTTCTTTCTTTTTTCTTTCTTTCTTTCTTTCTTTCTTTTTTTTTTTTTTTTTGTAGATACCAGGTCTCATGATGCCCAGGCTGGTCCCAAACTCAAGGCCTCAGATGATTGTCCTGCCTCAGCCTCCCAAAGTGCCGGGATGAGCCACTGCTTCCATCCATTCTGGGGGTTATTGAGACTCAGCTCCATCTCTGCCTGTCCAGTTCAGGGGGTTATTTATTCACCTCTGCCTCAGAGTTCAAGAGCCAATACATTCTCACCTGTGCTCAAGCCATGCTTCTGGTGCTTACAAATTAAAGAACCCTGAGTCTCTGTCAGAGGTTCTCTCTCTGACACCTGCTGTTCCCTTTACAAAACCAGGCTCAATTCCCAACCCAAAAAAAAATAAAGGGAACTGGGAAATGACAACCTTGTCTTAATGTCTCCAAAGATCTTTTATTTTCTGTTTTGGCTATCAGAAGCAAAGATATGTTGATTATACTTATTCCTCCATAATAGACTATCATTACCATTTTCACCTGTTTATTATATCATCACCCAGTTTATTGTACTTCCCTACATTTTGATTGGTTTTATTTTAGTCCCATTTCCCACTTGCATTCCCATCCCACCATAGGCAACCATTCTAATGTGCTTAGCATGTATTCTTTAATATGTAAATAACCTTCTGAGATTTGCCATGTGACTGTGTGATATGTATTTCTCATTTACATTGAACATAGAGTACATTTTTCTTTTCTCTATGCTGATGTCTGCATTTTAAAACGCTGTCCGTGCTGATAAGGATAAGCAGATTGTGCTGTACACTATCAGTGCCCCACCCAGACTCCCTGATGGGGGCAGGTCTTGTTTTTTGTTTTTTGGTTTGGGATTTTTTTTTTTTTTTTTTTTTTTTTTTTTGCAGTTTTTGTCCGGCCACTTCTGGCATATGGGGCCAGCGCCCTACTCCTTTGAGCCACAGGCGCTGTGCCCGGGGGGCAGGTATTTAATGGAAGCCAGTCACGGCAGCCACCTTCTCTCAAGAATTGTCCTTGTGCAAATAGGAGCCACGTGGCCACCTCTGACCCCAGGACTGTGGCTGATGACTGACAGATTCAGGGGTACAAAAGGCTGCCCCCCACCCCGCCAGCCTCAGGAGAAAACTACTTTGTAGTGCAATTTGTGCTCCAGAGCTTCCTTTGGGGTAAGGCTGGAGGGAGTCTCTGGCTGACACCACATCTTCACTTAGCCTTTTACCTCCTGCCTTTCCTGGTTCCCTTCCTTCTAAGAACACTCACCCCAAAATCACTTAAACAGCAACCCCCATCTCAAGCTCTGCTTCTAGGGAACGTGACCAAAGATAGCGACTACATATTATCACCCAAACTGATAGAATTTTGAGAGTGAAAGGGGCTCTATTAAGAACGAGGCCAGGACAAAGGGCATAACCCGCGACTCTCACCCAAACCAGGATGCAGTGTCTCTAACTGAGCATGCGTGTGAGTCGCGGCTTCTTCTTGCGGCCTGGTATCCATAGAGAATGTCCAGCACATTTTGTCCATCCATTCTCCTGTGACACACGCGAGGTTTGCTTTAACTTTCCACTAATACACACACACACACACACACATACACACACACACTACAGAAATAACCTGTACACGATAGAGCCTTTTAAAAAAATGTTTTGGTCCAGGATTTAACCAAAGATGATACATTACATTTGGTTTTCACTTCTCTTCAGTCTCCTTCTACCGAGACAAACCCCCAAGGTTTTTTGGTTTAGATTGGTTTTGAGTTTTTTGCTGGCTATTGCTTTGTTTTGTTTTTGTTTTGTCTTTCCTGGGACTGACATTTTTTTAAAAGTTCAGATTCATCATCTTGTAGAGTATGCCACAATCTGGTTTTTCCTGATGTTTCCAGATGTTTCCTCGTGAGTGATCACAGGACAAACGTGTTTGTCACTACACAGGTGATGTGTCCCCTACGTTGCATTGCATCTTGTCCTTTTGCCCCACTATTGGTAATGCTACGTTTGATCACTTAGATAAGGGAGCATCCGCCAGTTCACTCTACCAGTCTCCAACAGTAAGGAGACTTGTTCCCTTTGTAATCGCTGAGTGACCTGGAGGGTAACACTTTAAGGCTATGTGAGTACTCCGTCCCTAACAACCTTCCTCCCAGCGGTGTTACATTCGCTGGTAATCCTTGCTTATTCTATTAGTAACTAATGTAAACATTTAATAGTTCATATGACAGTATGTGTATGTATGTGAATGTATGCAAGGTTGGACAATTAAGTTCACAAACTCATCGTAGAAAAAGTGCCATCTTCCTCATTGCTGAATGTCGCTGAAGTCACTTTCAAGGTATGAATCCATGTCAGTGCCTAGTGCACCCTTCAAAATAATTTTGGAACTCTTTCTCTGGAATGACCATCAGAGCTGTCATTGTACAAGGTCTGACAACTAAGTTTGTTAACTCACCCTAGAAAAAGTGCTACGTGCCTCATTGTTGAATAGCACTATGTTCACCTTCCAAATACTCCCCTTGCTCATCTGGTAACCACAGTGATATTCAGCAATGAGATATGTAGCACTTTTTCTAGGGAGAGTTCACAAACTTCATTGTCAGATCTCATATTTTAAAAGGTTGGAAAATCGGGCAGCACCTGTGGCTCAAAGGAATAGGCCCCATATGCCAGAGGTGGCAGGTTCAAATCCAGCCCCGGCGTAAAACTGCAAAAAAAAAAAAAAAAGGTTGGAAAATCTAAAATCCATTCACAGTGATTGAGCACAGTAATAAATAAAATAAAAATTGAGGTGGAGAGGCCAGGCTAAGTGGCTCATGCCTGTAATCCCAGCACTTGAGAGGCTGAGGCAGGTGGATTGCCTGAGCTCACAAGTTCGAGACCAGCCTGAGCCAGAGTGAGACCTCATCTCTGAAAATAGCCAGGCATTGTTGCAGGCACCTATAGTCCCAGCTACTTGGGACAAAAGAATCAGCTACTGAGGCAAAAGAATCAGTTAAGCCCAGGAGTTTGAGGTTGCTGTGAGCTATGACACTCTACCAAAGATGACAAAGTGAGACTCTGTTTAAAAAAAAAAAAAAAAAATTTGAGGTGGAGGTTGCATCCATTAAAGTACAGAGAGAAAGAAAAGAAAAAGAAGGCAGTGGAAAGTAGGCTGCCTCTTTCTTTGGAATAAATGAACAGTAATTTAACTACTATAGACTCTAAACAGGCTCTATTCTTGACCTCAGCTCAGATCCCTTCTGGGAAAGTAACCCCTTACAGAAGGCTTTGTCAGAAGCCTGCAGCATTCACCCTCCACTGCCTCACCCCTGTCTTCAGGGAATATCAAGACAAGTCTGCTCCAAAGACCAACCCTCCAGACAGAGCCTTGATGGGAGCTGCTGAACTTGGGTCAACCCCTCCATTTCCTGGGTTATGCTCACAATCTCCCACTGCAGAGTATAAGGGGAGATGGCAAGATCTTCCCTAAGCCAAACTCAATCAAGTGCTCAGTCCAGCAGGAACCAGAAGTATCTCCATTTCCAATCCTATGCTCTCAGCTAAGGAGACTGAGAGCCAGGAGGCCTGTTTTTTTCCTAGTCAGATTCTGTAGCCTGATTTACTAATGGATGAATTCATCAGGCACACTGCCTTCACCCTCAACTCAGGCTCTGTCCAGCTTATGGAAAAACAGAGTTTGCAACTACACCATTGCAATGGTTTGAATGTCTCCTCCAAAATTCATGTTGAAACTTAATCCCCAGTGTGACAGTAGAGAGAGGCGGTGCCTTTAAAACACATTTGTGCTTTTTGTTGTCTTCATGAAAATATTCATTTTTTTCTAGGAAAAAAGGAAAATATTTTCTAATTTAGAGAAATAGTGATAATATGTAGTTTTAAAATAAATACAGACTATGCTTTTCTGTGATTTTAAAGTTTAAAAATAGATAATCTAAATCACTCTCAGAAGTTGTGTGGGGAAAATTTAAAAATATGTAAATAAATTTCTATTGCTCTGTTTAAAAAAAAAAAAAAAAGTGATTGGATCATAAGGTCCCTGCCCTCAGGAATGGACTAATCCACTCCTGGATTAATGAACTAATAGAGGGAAACTGGTGGCTTTATAAGAAGAAAAAGAGAGGGCGGCACCTATGGCTCAACAGGGTAGGGCGCCACCCCCAAATGCTGAAGGTGGTGGGTTCAAACCCAGCCCCAGCCAAAAACTGCAAAAAAAAAAAAAAAAAGAGAAAGAGAAGGACCTGGTGTGGCATATTAGCATACATCTCGCCATGTCCAAACTCTTTGGAGAATCCCCACCATCAAGAAGGCCCTCACCAGATGCATCCCCATGACCTCAGATTTCTCAGCCTTTATAAATTACCCAGTTTCCTCTGGGAGTCTCAGACAGGTAGATTGCCTGAGCTCAAGAGTTTTGAGACCAACCTGAGCAAGAGTTAGACGGTCTAAAAAAATACCCAGGCATCATGGCAGGCACTTGAAGTCCCAGCTACTCAAGAGGCTGAGGTAAGAACATCCCTTGAACCCAAGAGTATGAGGTTACTGGGAGCTATGATGCCACAGCACTCTACAAAGGGTGACAAAGTGAGACTCTGTCTCAAAAAAAAAGAAAAAGAAAAATAAATTACCCAGGCTCGGCGCCGTAGTATAGTACTTACAGCACCAGCCACATACAACAAGGGTTGCGGGTTCGAACCTGACCCAGCCCAGCTAAACAACAATGACAAGTGCATCAAAAAATAGCCAGGCATTATGGTGGGCACTGTAGTCCCAGCTACTTGGGAGGCTGAGGCAAGAGAATCACTGGAGCCCAAGAGTTTGAGGTTGCTGTGAGCAGTGACGTCACAGCACTCTATCGAGTATAACGTACTGAAACTGTGTATCAAAAAAAAAGAGAGAGAGAGAAAGAAAAAAATAAATAAATTACCCAGTTTCAAGTATTCTGTTATAGGCAACAGAAAAAAAGACTAAGACTGTCCCTGAACTAAGTTGCCCTCTCTAGTCCAAACTCAGCCTTCCGTGTAGCTGGAATATTGGAAGGAACAGTGGTTTTGAAGTCCTACAGACCTGAGTTCAAGCGTTTGCTCTTCCATAGCTGACTTCATGACCTGGTCTGGCTACTTTACCTCTGCAAGGCTCAGTTATCTCATCTGCAAAATGAGACCAATGATTCCTTACTAGTGTTAGTAGGATCAAAGAAAACACCCATAATGTTATGAGAACAGGCTCTGCACCAGTAGTCCAGTGAGTAGGGCACCGCCCACATACACCAAAGCTGGAGGGTTCCAGCCTGGCCGGGGCCTGCTAAACAACAATGACAACTGCAACCAAAAATAGCTGGGCTTTGTGGTGGGTGCCTGTAGTCCCAGCTACTTGGGAGGCTGAGGCAAAAGAATGGCTTAAACCCAAGAGTTTGAGGTTGCTGTGAGCTGTGATGCCACAACACTCTACTGAGGGTGACATAGTGAGACTCTATCTAAAAAATATATATATTTTTTATATATTTTTTTATAAATATATATATATATTTATATATATAAAACAAATGTTATGAGAACAGCGCCTGACATGTACCATCTTCCAAACCTGAACCAGGCCATGTGATTTTATACCATGTAATAATAAAGCTGGGCCTTATAAATATCTCTCCTTTGCTGGCTGCTATATGTTGAGCCTTTTTAGTAGAATATACTAGAGGGACGCTGGAGGAGAGTGACTCTTCCCTGTCTAGTTCCAGGTTGGCTCACTTGCCCTGGAGAGCGTGCTGTCTTCTTCACTACTTGGCCCACAGTTTCTCCAGGGCTACGTGCCTGCAGGGCTACGTGCACCTTTATTTAGTAGTTAACTAGGGCCACAGTAGCATAGCCAGGAGCCCCAGAGAGCATAGATGCCTGCACCCTAGCCTAGGTTCACTGTTGCCCACAACTACTCCTCACCCTTGGACACACACAGACTGAGGGCCTCACAGGACTGCCTATCTACAGAGCCAGCCACTTGATCTTCAGACCCTGGTACTGGCTGGAACCACCTGTTTATGGCCTAAGCCATATACAGAACTGCACTAGGTTCTTTGAGAGGGTGCCCTCTCTAGCTCCTAGTTCCAGCAGTGCCCACAGCAGTGTCTTGACTCTCTTCATACACTCAACTCCAGAGCCTGCATCCTAGAGATTTGTCTATCCCAACATGGGCACCATGTTCTCCAGTCTTTGAGCCCACAGCAGCACCCCAACTCCTTCTGTATCCTAGTCTGCCAAATTTGGCTCACCTATACGCAAAAATGTTCTTCCCTGCTCAGCAACTGTGGACCAGCTCTGGCCCAGGCAACCTGACAGACTTCCTCACCAGCTAGGGGCTACAACCACAGTTTCTCTAACGAGGGCTAAATTCAGTCTGGGAAGAGCTCCCTCATTCCAGGTTGGTCCTTCCTGGGGTATCCTCCCTTAAGCCAAAGGCACCCTTTAGGCCCCCCATATTTATAGCTACTTAGCTATTTATAGTCCTACTATAGCTTAATAGTTCTTGTGAAGATTCCCGTTTAAATTGCTGTGTTTTCTATCTCTTGATTGGACCCAGATTGATCCCCTATTATCCCCTCACTTGTGCTATTTTCTCTGCATGAACACTCTCCCGCATCTTTTAAAGAAGTCCTACATATCATCATTGAAGGCCCATCTTAAAAGGCCTATTCTTCTCCCTAATCTTTCCTAATTCTCTTTCCCCTATATTAGGCAGAAATAACACCCTCTGTTCTGTTTTCAACTCCCTCTATTTCAGTGATCTCCAAAGCACTAGTATACTTACACTCTTTTTTTTTTGTTTGTTTTCGAGACAGAGTCTCAAGCTGTCGCCCTGGGTAGAATGCTCTGACATCACAGCTCACAGCAACCTCCAACTGTTGGGCTCAAGCGATTCTCTTGCCTTAGCCTACCAAGCAGCTGGGACTACAGGCGCCTGCCACAACACCCAGCTATTTTTTGGTTGTGGTTGTCATTGTTTCGCAGGCCTGGGCTGGATTTGAACCCATCGACTCCTGTCTATGTGCCTGGCGCCCTAGCAGCTTGAGCTACAGGTGCCGAGCCTACTTATATTCTTGCTATGAGTTGGTTTGTCCCTGCCAAAACTCATGCTTAAATTTGGTCCCCAGTGTGGCAGTGTTAAGAGGTGGGCCCCAGAGGGAGGTGTTTGGTTCATGAGGGAAGATCCCTCATGAATGGATTAATGCCTTCCCTCTGGGGTGAGTGAATTCTCACTCTCTCAGGAACGAATTCATTCCCAAAAGATCAGGTCGTTAAAATGAGTATGGCTTCCTCTTCCTTGGTTTCTCTTCCTTGCTTCCTCCCTCATCACGTTCTCTTTGCACACGCCCACTCCCCTTCTGTTTTCCACCAGGGGTGGAAGCAAGTTGAAGCCCTCACCAGAGGCAGCTGCTCAATCCTGGACTTGCCAGCCACCAGAATTACAAGCCAAATAAATCTTTTTTTCTTTATAAATTATCCAAGAATTCTGTTGTAGCAACACAAAATAGACTAAGACAAATTCCAATTATATATTTTTTGAGATGGGGTCCCACTGTGTTGCCCAGGTTCGTCTTAAACTCCTCATCTCCAGCAATCCTCCCACCTTAGCCTCCCAAGTAGCTGAGAGTACAGGTGTAAGCCACCATACCTGAGTCCATAGTCTTCTTTTTTTTTTTTTTTGAGACAGAGTCTCAGTCTGATGGCCTGGGCAGAGTGCCATGGCATCCTAGCTCATAGAACCTCCAACTCCTGGGCTCAAGCGATCCTCGTGCCTCATCCTCCTGAGTAGCTGGGACTATAAGCACCTGACAAAACATTTGGCTAATTTTTCTATTTTTAATACACACAGAGTCTTGCTCTTGCTCAGGCTAGTGTCACACTCCTGAGCTCAAGCAATTCACCTGCCTCAGCCTCCCAGAGTGTTAGGATTATGGACATGAGCTACTACAGTCAGCATCAATTGTCTTTTTTTAGGGATATGTTTTTATATGTGTGCCCCAAAAAATTATGACTGGTACTTACATCTGGAGAGGAAGCCTATGGAACTATAAGCAGGGAATTTTTCACTGGATTCCCTTTTACATTATAAGAACACTATTGTGTATATATATTAGCTATTAAAAAATAAAAATAAAATATAGAAAATAAAGTCTCCTTTACCCTTCATGACCTGGTTCAAATGCCCACTCCCCTGGGAGCCCTTCAATGGCATAGATTGCTGTCAGCTCCTATCTTCCATTCCCCTCCTCTCCTCCCATCATAAGAAAACTCAATTTTTGGCTCGGCACCTGTAGCTAAGGCACCAGCCACATACGTCAGAGCTGGTGGGTTCGAATCCAGCCTGGGCCTGCCAAACAACAAGGACAACTACAACCAAAAAATAGCCAGGCATTGTGGCAGGTGCCTGTAGTCCCAGCTACTTGGGAGGCTGAGGCAAGAGAATCACTTAAGCCCAGGAGATGGAGGTTGCTGTTTTGCTGTGAGCTGTGATGCCACAGCACTCTACCCAGGGCAATAGCTTGAGGCTCTGTCTCAAAAAAAGAAAGAAAGAAAGGAAAGAAAAGAAAAAGAAAACTCAATTTTTATCTAGGCAATTGCAAGATTTATAATAACTAGCTTTAGTGCTTTCCAACTAATAGAGTGCATATAGTCTCCTTTGTGGTTAGATGGACCAGATAATTATGGTCTGGCTCATTAAATATAAGTAGAAGTATTATTAATATATAGGACTCTTGGAATGATTGCTAAAGGGGAGGGGATGAAAATTCTCTTACCCTTTTTTTTTCCCTTCCTTCTTTTCTTCCTTCCTTCCTCCCTTCCTCCCTCCCTTCCTTTCTTTCTTTCTTCCTTTCTTTCTTTCTTTTTAGATAGAGTCTCACTCTTTTTTCCCAGGCTAGAATATCATGGCCTCAGCCTAGCTCATAGCAACTTCAAACTCCGGGCTTCAAGCCATCCTCCTGCTTCAAGCACTCCTTCCTCCTGAGTAGCTGAGAGTACAGAGCCTGCCATCATACCTGGCTAGTTTTTCTATTTTTTGTAGAGATATAATCTTGCTCTTGCTCAGGCTAGTCTTGAACTCCTGAGCTCAGATTCCTTCTGCAAGGTAAGAAGATCACTTGAGCCCAAGAGTTTGAGATTGCTGTGAGCTACATCACCATGGCACTCTACCCAGGGGGACAGAGTGAGACTGTGTCTGAAAAGAAAGAAAGAAAGAAAGAAAGAAAGAAAGAAAGAAAGAAAGAAAGAAAGAAAGAAAGAAAGAAAGAAAGAAAGAAAGAAAGAAAAGAAAGAAAGACAATGGAGGTGTAGGGGCTGAGCAAGGTGGCCAGGCATGGATGGGGGCTGCTGCCTCTGACATGTCTCCTAACCATGCAGATTTATTCAAATCAAACAACTGTAATAACACTTCTAAGTAACTCATCCCAGAATACCTTGGCTGCTCAAAATCCAGCTAATGTCACCACCAAAGCAGTTGGCAATGTCCTGCAGTCAACA
Organism: Loris lydekkerianus; assembly: GCA_963574355.1. Lineage (NCBI taxonomy): Eukaryota > Metazoa > Chordata > Mammalia > Primates > Lorisidae > Loris > Loris lydekkerianus. Next base: position 63,136 of record CAUYPK010020667.1, on the reverse strand, counting down.
GCTGGTCTCCTCATGGTCTCTCTTCAAGAGATTCAGATGAAGAAACATCTATACTTCTTCATCTTCTAAACACAATCCACATGGCACCTAGAAATCCAGTGTTGCAAGGAAAAAACAAGTCTTCATGGAGCCTACTAATCCCACACCTTATATGAGAATACCATATTTGATTGGTTGTAATAACATGTGAAGGGTTTGACTAGCTAGTGAATGAACACATTGAATCTGCTGGAGTTTCCTGTATAAGATAAAGAAAGACAACATCCAAAATTAATTAAGACATGATGTCCTTCAATGTGTAATATCTTGTAAGCAATACAGATATGTGTAAGCATGTGTAAGCAATATAGACACTTGGCTGGGTGAGGTGGCTCTCGCCTATAATCCCAGCACTTGGGGAAGCTAATGTGGATGAGTCACTTGAGGCCAGTAGTTCAAAACCAGCCTGAGGAACATGGCAAGACCCAATCTCTACAAAAAATTTAAAAATAAGCTGGATGTGGTGACATACATTTGTAGTTCTAGCTATTCTAGAACCTGAGACAGGGGGATTGCTTGAGCTCAAGAGTTCAAGGTTACAGTCAGCAATGATCATGCCACTGCATTTCAAACTGGGCAATAGAGTGAGACCCTGCCTCAAAAAAATACTTACAGGGCAGCCCCTGTGGCTTAGTGAGTAGGGTGCCGGCCCCATATACTGAGGGTGGCAGGTTTGAACCCAGCCCCTGCCAAACTGCAACAACAACAACAAAAAATAACCGGGCGTTGTGGTGGGCGCCTGTAGTCCCAGCTACTTGGGAGGCTGAGGCAAGAGAATAGCTTAAGCCCAAGAGTTTGAGGTTGCTATGAGCTGTGACACCATGGCACTCTACTGAGGGCGACATAGTAAGACTCCATCTAAAAAAAAAAAAAAAAACTAACAAAAACATCTCCCGACACCATCACGCCACAGAGATGTCTTTTCTGTTTGTTCTTCACCCCTGACTATCTACACACTTAACGTATTTGGTATTGTTCTACAGTCATGGATTTATCTTCTACTCTCCCTCCCCTACTCTTTTGAAGACTACAGATTTCTGGACAGCTGAAGTTGCACTTTTTCCACATCGGTTTCCCTCACAGGGATGAGCTCCAATACCTCCCCATACAGAATCATCATTGATTGTCTTAACACAATAATTAAATAAGCAAGATGAGGTATGTATTAAACAGTGTGATGTAAGCGTTCCTAATTCTACATGAAATCAGCACATTGTACCCCATAAATGCATTAATGCATACATGATCTATGTGTTTATGATTTAATAAAAAAAAGAAAAACAAATAAATAAATAAAATTTTAAAAAATAAAATAAGATTTACAGGTGAAGAAAAAAGAATAAATCTAAAGTAAATTCTGGTTTCTGAAAAATTATCTAAAACTACTAACAGAATACAGTTAAATATAACATGATTTTTTTTTAATAGATGTGAAAGTTGTGAATAAAAAGTAAAGGTAATAAGATGAGTCAGAGTGAGGCTAGCACACTGTAGGGTTTGTATCATTGCTAAAAGTGGGATGCAAATTTGAAAGTGAGCTTCCCAGCAACCAGTGTAAAGAGGGAAACAAAGAGGCCAAATGTATATCTAGCATTTACTATGCCTTGCAAGTTTACTTCCTCAAAACAACCCTGGGTTTTGTTCTTTTCACTTCAGACAAATAATGTGTTGACATCGCACACTTCACATCAACCTATGAAAACTCAATTATCATAATGATGAACTACAAGAGGATCCTACATTTGACAGCTGTCATTTACCAGAGAAAGAAACTGAAGCATAGTCATAGTAAAGTGACTTGCTCAAGGGTATAAGGTGGGAAGTGAAAATTAGGGGACCCAAGTCTCACATCATTCCCTCTTGCTCCTAATCATCTAACATTTGTTGAGCACCTTCAATGTGGCAGGTCCTGTTCCTTTCCATGCTGTTACAAATACATCTGGAATAACTCAGTAAATGAGATTAAAGCTCAAATTTCCAAGCCTACCTGACAGACTGAAGCTATAGTTCCCATAATGTTTCTTTACTTGAGTGCCTTGTACATTTTCCAGCTTTACTAATAATATGGGGTAAGAATGGACAGAGGCAGGGGAAAACCTGAGGGAAAGTCTGGAAAAGAAAAGTCATCAGTGAGCACAATGTGGGTTTTCAATGAGGGGAAAGATGAATAGATGCAGAAATAATGAAATGCTTTAGTACTGGGGAAATGCTTTTATCTAAAGGCAGATGTGAGATGTAAGTGGAGGAAATACTCTCTGACATGGAATCAAAAGGCCAGTTATTAAGTCAGGATTCTGCTGTTGGCAGGCTGTATGAGCCATACAAGCCTCGGTTTCCTCATCTATAAAATGAGAATACAAATTTCCTATCTGTGTTAAAGAGTTGTTTGAAAACAAAATGGGATATTCATCCATCCATTCATTTACTCAATGAATATTCCTTGAGTGCCAGGCACTATTCCAGGTGCTTAAAATTCAACAGTGAATAGTAGCGCATCGTGGACCATAAATTCCTGCAGAGATGACAGATAGTAAACAAAAAATTACCAAAAATGTAAGGATCAACATGCCACTCCCCTGTATAGCAACCTTGGCTGCTTTCACATTTCCCTTGGAAAAAATTCATCCATGGTCCGCCAAGCCCAATGTGAGATGACTCACATCAACCAATCTGACCTCGTTTTGCACCATCTGCTCCCTTTTCACTCCCCTGCAGACACACTGATCATCTTTCAGTTCCTCTATCGAGCCCTTCCTTACCTCAAGACCTTTGTACATACCTCTACCTAGAATTCTTACCCCTCAGCTGGCTCCTCCTCACACTTTTGGTGTCAGCTCTTCTTTGAGCATTCTACCCAAGGTGATTTCCTTGGGCCATTCATGGCCCAGCCTTATATTTGTTTCATTTATACCATTTAGATTCCCAGAACCTAGCCTAGCACATGTTATGTGCTAGGTATGCTATAATGATTTGTTGAATGAAGGAATTAGTAAATTAGTACATATGCTTAGCAATGGACAAGGAAATTCTAGAATGATATGCAAGAAAGTTTTAAGAGTGGTTGCCTTCAGGAAGGCCAGGAACCTAAAAAGGGAGGGAGTCTTGCTGTTCATTGTGTACAATGTATTGTTGAGGGGTTTTGTTTTGTTGTCTTGTTTTGTTTTTGTTTTAAGACATAGTCTCACTCTGTCATCTGGGTAAAATGCTGTGGCATCATAGTTCACAGCAACCTCAAACTCTTGGGCTCAAGAGATCCTCTTGCCTCAGCCTCCTGAGTATCTGGGACTACAGGTGCCCATCACATCTCTACAATTTTTAGTAGAGATGGGGCCTCGCTCTTGCTCAGGCTGGTCTCGAACTTCTGAGCTCTAGCAATCCACCTACCTTAGCCTCCCAGAGTGCTAGAATTACAGGTGTGGACCGCCTTTCCCAGCCTGTACGCTTGAGTTTTTACCATGTGTATCTGTTAACCTTCCTGTTTTGAAGACCAGTATTAAAAATAGAATCACATAAATCTAAATAAGTAGTTTCTTCCAATTGTGATAATAGCCACAAGCCTTATAAACTGTACAGGGTCATGAACTGGGAAGGGATTATTATTGCCTGACACATAGATTTGGAATACACTTGCACAAGCTCACAAAATCCCTTACCTCTTTTTGATTCATTTTCTCTAAATTATTTAAGTGTATTAACATGCTGTGTAACACACTACATCTTACAGACTATACATTTTATTTTGCTCGTTTTATTTATTGTCTTCCCAACCTCCTACACACACCACACTAAATTGCAACCTTCATGAAGATAGTGACGAACTTTTGCCTGTATTGTTCACTTCAGTGTCCCCAGAGTCTAGACAGTGGCATATGGTGGAACGCAAGTATTTATTTAAGCAGTGAATAAACAATCGGATATTGAATAGATACATGCATGAATAAAAAAATTCTTCGTCATTAGGAAAATGAGGATTTGTGGACAGTGGGAGGGCCTGGGATTGAGAAGATAGAATGCAACTGGGGAGTGGAGTCCTCAGGTCTCTTTTCTGATGGATGCCCACCGCAGTGGTCCAGTGTTCCTTTCTGAACCTATTAAGTTGCTTAGCAACGCGCCGCCCAGCCCTCTGCCACCGCTAGAGGGCGAGCGGGCGGGGAAAAGTGAACGCGCGCGCGTATATGCGTGCGCGTGCGCGAAGCGGTATGGCGAGGGAGGTACGTCATTTCCTGTTTCTTTAGGGGAACGTGGCTTTCACCGCAGCGCCAGTGTCTTTCCATCTGCGTCCTGCTGTTGCGGCCGGAGCTGAAGTCGGATCCCCAACGCACTTTCGCCATGGACTCGGCCCTCAGCGACCCGCACAACGGCAGCGCCGAGTCAGGCAGTCCAGCCAACGGCACGACGCGGCCGCCTTCCACACCCGAGGGCATCGCGCTGGCCTACGGCAGCCTCCTGCTCATGGCGCTGCTGCCCATCTTCTTCGGCGCTCTGCGCTCTGTGCGCTGCGCCCGCAGCAAGGTAGGGTCGGCGGCAAAACCGGGCGCTTTCCACCCCTATCCCAGACACAGCTGACACGAACCTTTTCTGGGCGGGACAGACACCTTTTCTCCCTGAACACCGACCTTGCCCAGCACTGGTCACCACAGTTCCCTCCACCCCGGGCCCACTTCGCGCCAGCCAGTCTGACTTCAGGATATGGACGCTGACACCTTCCTGAAATAGGGACTTGTTTCTACCTGCCCCTTATCCCCAACCCGGACCCTGATACATCCCACTCTCTGTACATCACGCCGCGGCTGGGAACACTGTCAACCGACCCTCACTGCAATTGGGGCACTGATGGTTTTGAGCCTATTGGGCCCTGCCAGACCAGCCCCTTCATAAGCTCTGAATCAACCCCATTCTGTACCCGCTGGGATACTGGTCCCAAGGACTCCTGAACGGTACAATCTCTTGTCACCCATTGGATAGGAATCTGCCTCGCCCCACCCCAGGGCCAAACTCTCATTCCTGTCTCACTGGAATCTGTGGCACCTGCAATGTTCACTACAAGATCAGGCCCTTGTCCCCTTGACGATTAAAAACAATCGTCAGCTCCCAGTTTGTCACTTCCCTTTCTGGATCCAATTCCTGGCTCCTGATAACCTGGCACCTTGATGTTCCTACTTTTTAACCAGACACGGTCATCTTATTTTGCTGGTTTCCTCTCCCTAACTACCATCTAACCTTGGACCTGTCCCAGCCAAAACCCTGACCCTTTTCCCACCTACTCCCTAACTATCTCAAGGTAGCCTTTCTCCCTCATACCCCCAACAGTCCTTCCACCAAATTGGTCCCACCTACTGAGTAACTGAGCCACTGTTGGCCTCTCTTGTAGACTAGGCCACACCCATCCCTGGCCTTCCTTAACATCTGTCCTGTTGGATACCTAAGAGGACTCCTGCACCTCCCACCTTCTGCCCCCTCACCTTCCACACACTTCTCCACCATATTAACTCTTTCCAATCCAATATTTCTGCTGCGTGCATGTTCATATTTCTTTGGGGCAGGAAAGAGGTTGGTGGATTACTTCTAATTATTTTACAGTTGTTTTTTTTTTTATTTTACAGTTTTAAAAGAGAAAAATATAAGTATGAATTCACCTGGTGATTTTATTATCTATTTTAGGTTATATAAAATAAAGTATTTTTGTTAACAAACAACAAAATAAAATCATCATGTCAAACTAGATTCAACATAGGACCAGAAAGGGTTAAGTTCGCAATAGCCCATTTTACCTTCTCACTTCCTGACACCCTACCCTGTCCCTTCCTGCACAGTCTCTTAATCTGCAGCTCCCCACTGCTCTTCCTCCACCCAGACCTGAAGATGGACCTAAGCGGAAGCTGTCTTACCCAAAGAGAGCAACCCCACAAAGCAGCTGCCAGTTTTGAAACTGCTTAAGCTCATGTTCTCAAAACACTACCCAACTTGAGCTTGGTTGAGACATCCCACCTTCCTTCTCCTAGAGCAGAGAACTCACTATTGGTTCTCAGTGGTCAGACACAAAAGAAAATAGACAGGCAGCACTTAGGCTGAGAGACTCAGATGTGACCCCATTTTCCTTATTCTGTCTCCTCTAAGCAAAATTCAGGTGGCCTTAAGTCTCTCTAACATGCCTATCAGGCAGAGAGAAGTTCTGAAATAGACCAGGACAAAGGAGGTGAGGGCAGGGTGGCATAAGGCTAAGCAGCTTGATCAAAGCAACTCTCAAAATGGTCTGACTAATTAATTCTTAGCACCTTCTGCAGATGCATCACTAATTTCTTCAGAAAGCAGCTTCCATGCAGCAGTATTTCCTGAACTTCTACTATTTTCTAAGGTGGGGGTTTGCTGTAAAGATGAGTGGGTCAGAGCCCTGCCACCAAGGAGTTCAGGGGTCTGAATGAAGGGAGAATAATTAGATCTCTAACTGTAATACAAGTAGTGCTGCAGGATTTAAGAAGAAAGGGTGAGCACATCTAGGGCAGGGTGGAGAGGTTTTGCTAGAGGCAGGCTTGGACCTTGATGTAAAGGTTGAGTTTCAGTTAGGGGAAGGCATTGTAAGCAGAAGAAACCAGGTAAACTGAGAGGTATGTGGCTGTTGAGGAGATAACTGGAGATTCTGATGTTGAGTGGAGCAGAGGGTAGTGTTAAAGCATGGAGGAGTGGCTCATTCCTGTAATCCCATCACTCTAGGAGATGGAGGTGGGAGGATCCCTTGAGGTCAAGAGTTTAAGACCAGCTCAGCGCCCATAGCACAGTGGTTATGGCGCCAGCTACATGCACCAAGGCTGGCGGGTTTGAACCTGGCCTGGGCCAGCTGAACAACAATAAAATGACAACTGCAACAAAAAATAGCCAGGCATTGTGGCAGGTGTCTGTAGTCCCAGCTACTTGGGAGGCTGAGGCAAGAGAATCACTTAAACCCAAGACTTTGAGGTTGCTGTGAGCTGTGATACTACAGCACTCTAACAAGAATGACATAGTGAAACTCCATCTCAAAAAAAAAAAAAAAAAAAAGTTAAATCTCCTCTACAAAAGAAAAACTGGAATTAATCTACAGGAGCTCTCTTTGGACAGCTCAATATCATCATTTTCTAAGAATAAAATTAGAAGCAGGAAAAAAAAAAAAAAAGGCTCGGCGCCTGTGGCTCAAGCAGCTAAGGCACCAGCCACATACACCTGAGCTGGTGAGTTCCAATCCAACCTGGGCCTGCCAGACAACAATGACAGCTGCAACCAAAAAATAGCCGGGAGTTGTAGCAGGCACCTGTAGTCCCAGCTACTTGGGAGGTGGAGGCAGGAGAATCACTTGAGCCCAGGAGTTTGAGGTCACTGTGAGCTGTGATGCTATAGCACTCTACCCAGGGCAACAGCTTGAGGCTCTGTCTCAAAAAAAAAAAAAAAGAGTTCAAGACCAGCCTGAGTAAGAACAAGACCCCTTCTCTACTAAAAATAGACTAGCTAGGTGTGGTGGCATACACCCATAGTCCCAGCTACTAGGGAGGCTGAGGCAGAAGGACCACTTGAGCCCAGGAGTTTGATGTTGCAGAGAGTTATGATGATGCAGGATCACAGAGCAGGACTGTGTCTCAAAAAAAAGAGTATTGTACCTCTAAATACATCCCAGGCATCTCCTATAAGGCAACAGGGTTGAAGGATATATAAATTATAAACAAGACCTGACCATTAGTGCCTGCCGATAACCAGGGATGTCCAATCTGTGGCTCCTGGGCCACCTGCTGATTTTGTGAGGACTTTTTTTTGCTTATCTATGGTGTTGGATATCACAAAAAGTATGCTCAGACCATTTCCCACCACCCCAACCCCCCATGATCAGCTTTTTTCTTTTTTTTTTTTGAGACAGTTTCACTCAGTTGCCCTGGGGGTGAGTACCATGACATCATAGCTCACAGCAACCTCAAACTCTGGCTCAAGTAATCCTTTTGCCTCAGCCTTCCAAGTAGCTGAGACTACAGGTCCTGGCACAGTGCCCAGCTAATTTTTCTGTTTTTAGTAGAGATGGGTGTCTTGCTCTTGCTCAGCCTAGTCTTGAACTGTTGAGCTCAAGAGAATCCACCCACCCCGGCCTCTCAGAGTGCTAGGAATGCAGGGGTGAGCCACCAAGCCCAGCCCTGCTAATCAGCTTTATTAGTATTTGTTTATAAACATGTGGCCCAAGACAACTTTTCTTCTGATGTGTAGCAGAGAAAAAAAGTTGGACACCTCTGCTTGAAAACCTTTATCCCCTTTGATGTTTACAGCAACTGGGTGTAGCAGGTAGAGCCAATTTTATTACCCCCATTGTACAGAAAAAGAAACTAAGAGTCAAAGAAGTAACTTCTGAAGATCACCAGATCTTCAGGTATGCCTAGTCCCAATCCTTCATTCTCCTTCATACAGATGTTTCTAAAAGCTCACTCAAATGGTGTTTTGACCTAGAGGAAGGATAAGCCAAATGCTTCCCTTTTCTAGCCAGAATCATTTCCCTGGTCATTTAGCAAGGAAAGAAAATAGTTAATGTGGGGACTTAGGAACTTTGATTTCCCACCAGTGTTAAACCCCTAAAGCCAATCTTAGGACAGACTTCTCCCATAACAGTCATTCAGGGCAGATTGTGAAATCGTGGGGAGGAAAAGGTGGTGCATCCAGGAATGTGTTGGGAAGTAGCCTAGGGAGGATCTGTCTCAGAGCAGCACCCATTCTTGTGGGAGACCTACATCCCCAGACAGGAGCTAATCTGGCCCAAGCAGTAGCTGAACATCAGATTGGTTGAGAGGCCCTTGGCCTATAACACAGGAGCCTCTGAGCCAAGAGGACTGGGTGCCCACTCTGTGCCAGGCTCTGGGCTGGGTACCAGGAGTGCCAAGACAAAGAAGGCCAAGCCCTGCCCTCACAGAGCTCAGTTACCAAGGAGAAATAGACATGTGACCAGCCAGCTAGATTGAATTCTGATATGCCTCCTGGAGGGGGCAGCAGTTGTCTGCATGAATGGCCAAGAGTTCAGCAGGCAGACTGGAGAAGGAGGTATGGGACCACAGGTGTGTTCAGGGAGGTGAAGAGGAACGTGACATGAGCCCAGGAGAGGGCTTAGATGCAGTGACAAGAAGATGCTCAGGGAGCCTGTCGCCTTTTCTGAGGAACAATCCTGAAGGCGCTGCAATGCTTAACTTGATAACTAGAACCTCTTAAGTTGACCAAGGGACTATAACAAACTGGTCAACATAAGGAACTAGGCCTACTGTACATTGAATACATGTGGTGCTTGTCCAGTCTATGAAAATTAAACTTAATGAGGTGGTCAGTGTAGGAAGGTCATCAACTATGGAGGTTCAACTGTAGTTACAAAAAGATACATACTTATAAAAAATTCAAGCACTGCAGAAGTATAAGGAAAAAACCTCAGTATTACTCCTTGAAACAAGTTACACGCTACTTCCAATTAGCTGTTTAGTGTGTAATCATCCAGAACTTTTTCTGTGTATATACAAACATACAATGTTTGGGCCTGTGTATATACACATATGTAAATTTATTTATTTTTATTAAAATGGGATTGTGCAATACATACTGCTCTGCAACTTGATTTTTTTCTTTAACAGTATTTCTTTGGTTATTTTTCTATATCAACACATGTAGCTCTATCTCATCCTTTTATGGTGGGGAGTACATGTCCGTGGTACTGAATTCAAAGGGTACAAAGGGGTACACAGTGAAAGTCTCCTCTTCCCACCCAAGCTGCCCAATTTCCTTCCCCAGAGGCAGCCCCTGTCACATGTTTTCTTATGTCTATCTTGGGAGATTCTGTGCTTTTACAAATAAATAAGCATGTGATTCCCCCACCCCTTTTTTTTAAATGTAACTGTTACATATTATATATGTGTATACACACACACACACACACACACACACACACACTTTCACATCTTGGTTTTTTCACCAAATATATGTTGGAGATCCAATTATGTCAGTACATATGTTATGGACTCTTCTGTAACAGCTGTGTTGTATCCACCAGTACCCCAAAATTTGTTCAGAGCACTTCTAAACTCAGTATGGTGCCTGGACCAGCAGCATCAGTATCACCAGAGAACTGGTTAAAAATGCAAATTCTGAATTAGAAACTCTAGTTGGACCCAGTAATGTATTTGAGTTATTTGTAGGTTAAATTTCTCAAAATTGATTTACTGGGTTGTAGGCTGTGTGCATTTTTTATTTAGATAGATTTTGCCAACTGATCCACTGTAGAAGTTGTATCCTCAATTCTTGTTTAATGGCTGCCTAATAGTTAATGCTCCAGAGGTTTTTTAGAAGGTAGTGATACAGTTAGATGGAGGCCTTAGAAAGAGCTCCTGGCAGGGAAGATGATAGGCAGAGAGAGAAGGAAGTATAAGGAGACCAGATCAATGCACCAGGGTTGTGGTGAGGGTGGCAGTGGGGGCCAAAGAAGGGGAGTGAGAGGTGGGTTCAGGAAACATAATTGTGGGGACCTGAGTGACTAAATGTGCTGATAAGGGAAGGAGACCCTGGGGTCTCCAGCTGGGGCAACAATACCAGAATGGTACATGAATTCTGGATAATTTCCAGGGAATGGCCTGGAAGCAGTGCTCCCAGAGCTTGAGCCATGCCTATGGCTGCAAGCCGGGCATCTGTCTTCCCTTATTGCTTTTGCTTCCGCCCTGATAACTGAACATTGGAAGCTAAATTTATTTCTGTTATTATGTCAGCTTTTTTCCCCACTCTAATTGTGTTTCAGCAGCTATTGTATTTCTATATGTGCATCTGATTTAAAAATCCCAATCAAATTGGTAAGAGTCCTAACAACTGTTAGTGTTTTTGTAACTACAAAGACGAACTTTTCAGTTGCTGCCAGCATTCTGTTCTTCAGAAAGCTCTCAGCTTCTGGAGCATTACACTTGCCAACAGAAAGTTCCAGGTAGGAAAGAGGGGTCCTCTAGGAAATAGTTGCCAAGAGTTTGGGGTCTCAGGGGTACCTGTAGCAACGTGGTTACAGCGCCAGCTACATACACCAAGGCTGGCAGATTCGAACCTGGCCTAGTCCAGCTAAAACAATGACGACTGCAACAAAAAACGCCTGTTGACATTGTGGCGAGCGCCTATATTCCTAACTGCTTGGGAGGCTGAGGCAAGAGAATTGCTTAAGCCCAAGAGTTTGAGGTTGCTATGAGCTGTGATGCCAGGGCACTCTACCAAGGGCGGCATAATGAAACTCTTTATCAAAAAAAAGGAGTTTAAGGTCTGGAACTGCTTCACTTTGAATTCCTGGCTCTGCCAGCTGTGTATTCTGAGCAAATTACTTTGTTCCTCTCTGAGCCTCAGTTTCCTCATCTGTAAAATGGAGCTATTAAAAGTACTGCTTTGTGGGTTTTTTGTAAGGGTGAATTCATGTAAAGCACCTTGAACAGTGCTTAACACATAGAAAGTTCTCAGTAAATGTTATTTTTATTATTGTTTCCATCATTCAGATTTCAGGTCTCCCATTCTGACTCAACATTGCTGCGGAACATGTTTATAACAGTCACCCACAAAGGAGACCAGATTCCTCTGTGTGGTGAAGCATCTGCCTAACCTTGGTTTGTCATTGAATAGTATTAAGCATTTTCCCACCCAGGGTATCTACCCACTGAATTGAAAAGAATATATGGAAATGAGCTGTAACACTAGTTTGTAGGTGAAGCCACAAAGTCATAGCCCTGAACCTCTGTACTCACAGGTCCTTCTGCCTGGTAAACCCTTCTTTTCCTTGAACACAGAGCAAACTCCTCAGTGTATATCTGGCTCCTACTGCATGGAGACGCCTTGCTTAAGTGCATCTGCTCTAGCTACCTCTGACACTTTCCTCCTCTGCAGAAATGGTGTCTCATCTGCTTTCTCCTGATGCCCTCATACATAGCAGTGATATAAACAGCATGTAGAGAGACCTTAAGGGATGAGTCCAGATGCAATTCTAAGCCCTTCCTGCGCAGAAATCAGAATCTTCACTGCTCCCTTTGCCCCTGAGGGAACCGAGGCTCTCAGAAAATGAGGGGGAAGAAAATAACTTTCCCAAAGTTCCATAGCTGGAAAGAAGTACAACTGGAGTCAGACTGGGCTTTTTGACCTTAGAGTCCTCTGAGCCAATTGGTGTTTTATACTGTGTTTCATACCATTATACGTGTCTGTTTTGTCATGTGTCACGCTACATTGTAATATTCTATTCACTTGTCAAGGCTTTTAACCTACCTGCCTGTAAACTCTTTGATTCAGGAACTGTCTTTTTTTTTTTTTCTAGCCTCGCCAACTCAGTATGTTTCCAAAAATGTGGCTTCTTGCCATTCTGACAGATGAAAACTGGAATCTCAAGGAAAGGAAGAGTTTACCAAGCTAGAAGTTGTCTTTCTCTTTATCATCCAAGCTAGAGTACAGTGGCATCATCGCGGCTGACAGCAACCTCAAACTCCTGGGCTTAAGTGATCCTCTTGCATTAGCCTCCCAAATAGCTGGAATTATAGCTACTCTAGGCACCAGCCACCATGCCTGGCTAATTTTTTTTTCTTTTTTGAGAGATGGGTAGAGTACCATGGCGTCTGTTTGCTTACAGCAACCTCAAACTCTTGGGCTCAGGCAATCCTCTTGCTTCAGCCTCCTGAGTAGCTGGAGCTATAGGTACCAGATAGATTTTCTATTTTTAGTAGAGATGGGGTCTTGCTCTTGCTCAGGCTGGTCTCAAACTCTTGGCCTCAGGCAATCATCTTACCGCAGCGTCTCAGAGTGCTAGGATTACAACCATAAGCCACCACACCTGACCAGGGGCTAATTTATTTTTGTGCACAATTGCTATGCAGGAAATGTATTGAATATGTCAAGGAGCACAGAGAGGGTGAGGAATACTTGTCCAAGTCCCACAGCACGCTGCTGCCAAAAGCAGAAAGCAAGGGCTGAGAGAGAGAAGGAAGGAAATGGGCCTCTCTGTCAAGTATTGCTCACCACACCACCCCACCTCCTGGCAGAGCTGCCAGAATGAGTCATGCAGAGCTACCCCCTGTGGCTCCAGAGGGAGGGTCTACCTTCCAGCCCAGTGTGTGGGGCACCACAGCCATACATGTGTTAAGGGTTTGGTTAAAGGCCTCCTTGCTAGCCTTTGCCTGATAATCACGGCTGTTCCTGTGGGCACAGTTCCCTTTGTCAGGCTCTTTTGCATTGTATTTCATTTGGTTTAAGGCTCTTGGCCTTTTTGGTAAGTGAAGCTAGAGGTTGTCATCTGGTTTGAGAGATAAGTTAACTGAGGCCCAAAGAAGAAATAATTAGCCTCAGTCTCCCAGCAAGCCATTAACAGCAATGAATACCTTGTGTGTGCTTTATAGCATCATTTTACTTACATGAGAATTATTTGTAGCAAAATGGATCCCAGAAGTGGTATCGCTTCATCAAAGGGTATGTGCACCTGTGGTTTTGGTACAGACATGTTTTGCTTTCTACAGGAGGACTGCCTCTTTCTATGCAGCCTCACCAACTCAGTATGTTTCCAAATATGTGGCTCCCTGCCGCTCTGACAGATGAAAACTGGAATCTCAGTGTACTTTAATTTGAGCTTCTCTTTTTAAGAATGAGAATGGAGGCTCGGGGCCCATAGCTCAGTGGTTAGAGCGCCAGCCACATACACTGGGGCTGGTGGGTTCAAACCCGGCCTGGGCCTGCCAAACAACGACAACTACAACAATGACAAAAAAAAAAAAATATCTGGACATTGTGGCGGGCGCCTGTAGTCCCAGCTTCTTAGGAGGCTGACACAAGAGAATCGCTTAAGCCCAAGCATTCGAGGTTGCTGCGAGCTGTGATGCCACAGCACTCTACCAAGGACAATATAATGAGACTCGTCTCAAAAAAAAAAAAAAAAAACAAGAATGAGAATGGACATTCCTTTTTTATGATTAAGAGCCATTTGTAGTTCCTATTCTGTGAATCTTCTCTTTGTATCTTTGGGCACATCCAAGTTATGATTTGATGCATCCTGCCAAGTAGCCCTTTCCAAAAGGCTGTACTCTGGCCAGTGCTGTGTATGCATGCCCATTCCCCACAACCCCTCTCCCAGTGATCATTTCACAAATGTGCTGCCCTCTCCCCTCTCTTTCACCTTTGCTGTTGTCCACCCTGGGCCACAAGGTCCTCCCAAAGTCTTGCCTTCTCCAGACAGCTTCTCTTTTAGCAGGTTTTTTCCTGTTGGTGTTTAAGAGCCAGCTATGAACCAAAATACCGGTGAGACTCTGCAACTCAATGAATCCCTTCTCCAGGGATGCTGGTGCTTTATTCACAGGATGGACATTTGATGGTAAAATCTCAGGCACTGTAATGAACCTGTGGCTCCTATGGAAAGAATGTCACTTTTATTAGAAGGAGAGCTTTAATCTGCCATTGCTGGGACTTTCGGTGTGAAATAAAATAGTTGGGAAGTAGGCTTGTTCTAGCAGGGAAATTCCTGAAGCAGCTTTGTAGCAGTAACATTTGCTGGGCCCTTTGAGAACCCTGAGGATTTTGTCTAACAGAGAGGGGGCATGTAGAGAGCGTTGTGATCCTGGAAGCTTTTGAATCTGTTTGACTACAAATTTATACTATCATTGATGAGTTTCCATTAGGAAGTCCTTTGGCATGAATTCTGTGAAGCTAATTTAATTTCTGCATTGCACTGTCAACTCTTATTTTCAATTTTCTTCCATTTTTATAATACTAAAATTATTTTTATTGCATTCAGTTCTTTTTCATACAAATATTTATCCTTCACCAGCTCTTTACCCACATCACATTCTTCCCTGATCATAGCATCTGCCACTGTAAAGTTAAATGTGCCTTTTACATTTCCTGTGTTTACTTCTTCCTGTGTTTCCCAGTCAAATTTCCTAAGTTTTGTCAAGATTTGCTTCTCCTCGCATTTGGTGTCTCCCCATTTGCTGTTTTAGCCATTGTCAGTTTTATTTGCTATTAGTTTATTTCAATTCGTAATATTCAGAACCTACTGGATGAAAGACTAACCATATTTCTGTCTTAGCCAATCCATAAGAAAATGGGAGATAGTGTTCCTCGTGAGGTCTGAGACTGCTCTGACATCACCAGTGTCCAGGTGTTCTTCTCTTAGTTATTCTGTATTAGAGCAGCCTCTGCCATACACTTTGTCCCAAGACGTGCCATCTGTGCCCTGGATTCTCCCTGGACTGTCTCTATCAGGGTCCAGATCTCCTTATGGCAAAATGGTGGGATCAGAGCATCTTGCCCTGGTGTGAGATGGGCAGCACCCTCGGCAGAGGGAACAGCAGTAGCAAAGCCTGAGGCACCTAACTGAGCAGAATGGAAGGAGGGGGAGAGAAGGGCATCAAATTCCCACCAGGATCCAGCTCAGCTAGTGCCACTCTTCTCTCCTCTAGAATGCTTCGGACATGCCCGAAACAATCACCAGCCGGGATGCTGCCCGCTTCCCCATCATCGCCAGCTGCACGCTCTTGGGGCTCTACCTCTTTTTCAAAGTAAGTCTTTAGCCACTTGTCTTGTCATTTGGTTTAAATGACTTTATTTTATTTTGTTTTATTTTTCCCATCACAGGAGCCATGCATGTTCATTTATAGAAAATAAAGAGCAGAGAAAAATTAATAATTCACCCATAATCCCACCCAAAGACAACCACCGTTGGTGTTTGGGGCCCTTTCCCACCATCCCTGTTTCTTTTCTCCATGTAGCACGTTGTTCTGTTATCGTGATACCAGTTTGGTTTCATCGTACTGTTTATGTTGGGGTGGGGTATAGCTTGTGTCTCAGACATACTGCTGTCATACTAATCACTTTTTTTTTTAATTTATCGAGGTTTATTTTCCCAATAAAAGTTACACAGGCTCAGTGTTGAAAACCTGGAATACACAGAAAAGTAAAAAGGGAAACACAGAAATCATCCAAAACCCCACTACCAGAGACAGTTACAGTCTCCCTTTGGAGGTGTGTCCTTCCACTCTTTCTCCCTGTGCATGGTCTCTCCATAGCTGTGAGCACATGGTGTATTCAGTGTGGAGCTGCTTTGTTCACTGCACATTAATAACTTCATAAGCATTTTCTCATGTTACTGCAAACTCTTCTCAATATAACTGAACTGTTTTCTGGATTTTCTGAATTGTAAAAGTTAATATATACAGAAAACTTAAAGGATATCGAGAGAGACAAATCTCACAATACAGAGATATTCACTGTTGAGTTTTTGACATATATCCTTTAGACTTTTGATAAGCATAAAAAGGTATTATATCTTCTTTTTTTGGGGGGGAGACAGAGTCATATTTTGTCGCCCTCAGTAGAGTGCCGTGGCATCATAGTTTACCACAACTTCAAACTCTTTGGCTCAAGTGATCCTCTTGCTTCAGCCCCCCGAGTAGCTGGAATTACAGACCTGTGCCACTACACCCAGCTAGTTTTTCTATTTTTTGTAGAGACAGGGTCTCAAGCTCTTGCTCAGGCTGGTCTTGAACTCCTGAGCTCAAGCAGTCCACCTGCCTCAGCCTCCCAGAATCCTAGGATTACAGGTGTGAGCAACCGCGCCCCACCTCACTTCTTATTTTTTTAATAGTACATCATGAGTGCTTTTTCCTGATCATTAAAAATTCCACAATACTAATTTTAATTTACATTTTAAAAATACATGTACATGGTTAAAAAACTTTTTTTAACCTCAGGAAAGGTACAAATAAATGAGCCACAATCATTCCCCAGTATAGTTTCTATTGAATCTCTTATATGTAGACCTACACTTTTGTTAAAATATTTAAAAATGTAAAACATATGACTCTTACCACAAAGGTATTTTTGTATCAACACAGTCAAATCTACCTCATTCTTGTTAATAGCTATTCACAGGTCTGTTTTACAGTGTACCTCTGAGGATATTTACATGTGTCCAGTTTTGAGGTAACAGTAGTATTGCCATGAATATTTTCATGCACATATTTTCTTCAAGCATATTTTAGGATTGCCAGATCATACGGCATCTACTTTTTTTTAAAAAGATGAGGTCTTGCTCTATTGCCCAACCTGGAGTGCAGTAGAATGATCGTAGCTCACTATAGCCTCCAACTCCTGGGTTCAAGTCATCCTCTCACCTCAGCCTTCTGAGACTATAGGTACTTACCACCACACCAGGCTGATTTTCCTTTTTTTGTTGTTGTTTTTTTAAGAGGTGAGGTCTTACTGTGTTGTCCAGTCTGGTGTTAAACTCCTGGCTCAAGCAATTTTCCCACCTCAGCCTCCCAAAGTAGTGGGATTGCAGGTGTGAGCCACTGTACCCAGTCTGTATCTCATTTCTACTTAGATAGTACCAAATTGCTCTCTGAAAGGATTATACCATTTTATGTTACTACTAACAGAAAAGTGCTGGGTTGCCCAGACCCTCACCTACATTAGGTAGCACCAAAATTTTTAGTATTTACCAGTCTGAGTGAATCAAAAGCATGATTTTTAACCCCTGTTTCCTATTCCATAGCTCCCTCATTGTTGGATCAGAAATACTCTTTTCAATGGTTTTAAAATATATAGCACAGTTGATTTATAGCATCCCACTCACTTAAAACAGAAAATGTCATTCTGATGGTTGCTCTTATAAATAAGAGTGTATTAAATAATACTGAGTAATCACTGATTTTTTTTTTCCTGTTTTCCCTGGATCTGGGGTGAAGAATTGAATTTATCCAATGCCTTGGTTCATAGCATACCATCCTCAGTCCATGCTAGGATCCCACTTCCTTTTCCCCCCTTCACCCTAATACCCAGTTCCATTTCCCACCTTCATTTCCCTCTATGCCAGAGATGCCTGCTCTAATGTGTTTGATTTATGTCCTCGGATATGTGTGTTTTTTATAAATAGTGTTGGTGTATCTGTGTGTATCTGTGAGAGTTGAGTTTCCTTAAATAGAACTGTGCAATGCATCTCTGTTTCCTTTCTCTCCCCTATACTTTTGAGCTCTCTCTGTGGCTCTGTGTACATCTAGCCCATTGCTTCTAGCTTTGCTTTTGGCAGATATTCCTCAAGTCTGCTGTGCTAAGCACCAGGAATACATACCCAGTCCTTTGCTTTAAGACCTAACATTTTTAGTATTTAGGATTCTTTCCTTAAGCCAGATGTCCCAAATAGGAATTTCTGGCGGTAGTGGGTGTGAACATTTTTATTTAAGGCACTGGCTTCCTGTTGCTCAGCCTCTCCTCCTCTCTGGGCAGGTAAGCTGCAGCCTGCCCTGTGCAGAAGCACAGAGTGTACCTCTTCTCTCTGCCTCTAGAGTGTCCATGCTGAGATTTCTAAAAGGCAGCTTCCTGCTGAACAGGGCAGCCCCTGGGCTCCTCCTGCACTCCAGCCTAATGGCTGGTTCGTTGGTTGGTTTTGCTAAACTGAAAAGCAGCGGTTGGTTTTGCTAAACTGAAAAGCAGCCTACCACAGTAGCTCCTCCTCAGCCCCTTCCCTCTCCTCTTTCCGAGGGAGGCACTGGAGTACATTTTTAACACTTCATATTTTCCTGATGCCTCACCATCCCCACAGACAGGCTTGAATGCCCCACCAGGCAACCAGGTACACCGTAACTGGTCCCTGCCATAACTTCCCCTTCTTGCCCTTCCCTGACTGTGGCCTAGACCACATACAAGTCAGTTCCTTCATGCCTTTTGCTTGTGTGCTGCTCCCTGACTCCCAACAAAAGCACTCCCTCTCCAGGACTTGGGAGTATGACAGATCCTTTCATTACATAGACCTCTCTGAGGAACTTGACACCTGAGTCTAGAATGATCCATCCTCATCCCCAGTTGTGTTTGAGATAGGGGAATAAGTTCCCCTTTGGAGTCTTTAAGGATCACCCAACACAGCCCTGGAATTTATGCTCAGGCCTATGACACAAAAGCATTTATACTCAGAGGTCCTAGAGAGGAAAGCATGGCACACCACACAGGGGCCACATAGGAGGAGCTCCCAGGGAGCAGTTCAGCCAGTCAGGTAGAAGAAGGACCCATGGATGGGAGCCTTTATGGCAAGGGCCATAGGTGTGGCTCCGACTTTTTGCAGCCAAAGTACAAAGGACAGTGAGTCCTATTCACATAGCCTACACAGTCAAACCAACCAGAAGCTTAAAGGTATGGCTAGAGAGAGATTTTTCCAGCAGTCCACAATGAAAGAACGAAGTATGAGAGGTACCCATTTTCATGAAGACACTCCAAATGCCTGTTAAATTCATTCACAGGCCTGTTTCTTGTAGCATTCACATAGGCCTCATTCAAGCTTTATGCATTTATTGAGTGCCTGCTACTTCAGGTCTTGTGCTGGGTTCTGGAGACATCAAAGTGAGAAAAATAGCTGACCATCCTATCACACAGATAGATGTGAAGGCAGGGTCCATAGAGCCCCAAAAATCTAGCAGGACTAGCCTAGGGTAGAAGCCCCGCTGTTGCCCAAGCCCTCATCCAAGTGACAGCTCTTCCGTCTGCCCAGCTTCTCAGTCAGACCCCAGGAACCACCTGCTCCTGCCTCTCTGCCCTTATATCCAGCCTCTCCCCACATGGTACAGCTTCAATCCCAGAACAGATTCTGTAGTCTTATCATCACTTCCCCTCCTATGCCCCAGTTGGAACACTATCTCCCCCTGCTGGGTCATGCAGTGCCCTTCTCACTGGGCTCCTACTTTCAGTCCTGCCTTGCAGGGTCTATCTTCCACAGCAGCAGATGGGTCCTTTCATGCCAGCCGGTCATGTCATAGCTCTGCCCTCAGCACTCGGTACCAGCCTGTCTTGCCGAGATGAATCTAAAGTCTTCCCCAGGGCACTATAGGGTCTGGCACCCCTTTACCAACCAGCCTTATCTCGTAATTCTTGGCCCTGCTCCCTCTGCACCAGGCTCACAGGCCCCACTCGTCCCTGCACACATGAACATGCACCCACCTCAGGGCCTCTGCACCTGCCCTTCCCCACTGCCTTATCTCTCTCCCAACTCCCCTCACAGTCTGCTCCCTTACTTCATGGAGGGTTCTCCTCCAGTGTCCTTTCACCCCGAAGCTTTCCCTGGCCACCTATTGAAAGTAGCAATTTTCCCCCTTCGCTCTAACCCTTGCTCTGCTTTGCTTTTCTTCGTAGCAAACCAACACCACCCGACAGAATATTGGGTGTAATTGTTTCTGTTAAGATTCTTCCCCTGTCCCAGCACGTGCAGTCTGTGAGGGCGGGGACTTTGCCTCACTCCTTGCCATAGCCCTAGTGTTAACCACAATGCCCTGTCCTCATTGTTGGGGCATAGTGAGCAGTCAGTAAGTATGTGCTGGATCACTGAGGGGTGGCTGTGTCAAGGAAACTGCCAGAGCTAGAAGCCCAAGAAGCCTGCATTGGGGTGGCTTAGGTGAAAGGAGAGGCAGACATCTCATTCAGCAGAAGTGTCTGCATAGGCTGCCTGTGGGTGGAAATGTGGCACAGACAAGGTGCTGAAAAAAAGGCCACTGTGGCTGCAGCACATGGAACAAGAGAAGGTATGTGAGCCAAGGCTCAGAAGGGCTGCAGTGGTCACCACAGTACCCGAGAGAGACCAGCAGGATGATGTGGGCCTTTAGCTTATGATAGCAGAGGGAAGCCCTAGAGAGACTTGACATGAGACAGTGACATGATCAGACAGGCATTTAAACAAATTCCAAAGAGCCCAGCTTGAGAGTGGTTAGACCTGTATGCCCCATATGGCAGCACATCATTCAGTTAGACGCCATCACAGTAGCACATTGAACAGACAATGCAGCAAAAATGGAGCCACATGGCACAGCCTTACCAAAGTCCAAAATTAATAACATGTGACAGTGAATTGGGAGCATCGTGACAGAGAATAGAATATTTCTCAATTTCACCTAACAATAATAAACCAAGAAACAACTGACAAGGCTACTGTCATAACTTGCAGCCATCACTGCAGCAGGAATTATCAGAAGACTGAGTGAAGCATGTGCATGTCTTGTAACTGGCAGGCCTGGAGCCCAGGGCACCACTCTGGAGGAGCTGTCTGGGGTTTTGAGCAGAGAAGGAAACACGGGAGAACAAGTTCTGAGGTTCCAACAGCTTTCTTGGGTCTCTTCAGGCTTCCCTACCCACCCCCAGTACTCCCGTGTAGGGCACAAACACAATTACTTGCCTGTCTCCAGGTAATGAAGCCACCAAATAGAAACCTACAGACTCCTTTGGGGTTCTTGAGGTTCCCCCTTTTTCCCCACAGTTGCCATCACTACTAGGCCTCTAGTATTTTATTGTCTAAGACTCTTCCTCACCCCAACTCCAGAAGGGTGAGACCAACCTCCAGAAGAGAAGTGGGGACTCTGGTTTCCTCATAGCCACCGGCAACCCTGACTTCCTGTTTCTCTTTGTATTTTTGCCTCAGATATTCTCCCAGGAGTACATCAACCTCTTGCTGTCCATGTATTTCTTCGTGCTGGGAATCCTGGCCCTGTCCCACACCATCAGGTCAGAAGGCACCTCTCTGCAACATTTGAAGCAGCTTTCTCAGGAGCCAACACAGGGTCTTGGATGAGAATATGACCTTTGCCTTCACTTAGAGCCAGGTTTTGAATCCTGGCTGTCAAACTCAAGGGGATTTCTCCCATGTGTCAAACTATAGATGACCAGGACAAGACCTATAACCTCTCTGGGCTACAGTTTCCTTACAGGGAATAAGAGTATCTAGTAGGTGTTTTCCTACTATCACAGTTGTTAGGAACATTATTTGTGGATTATAATTCATGGTACTGAGGTAAATAATCCCAGTGCCATCTGCCAGGTGCTGTTGCCTGCTATGCACCACGCACTGTGCTCGGCTCCTTGCGCCTGGTCTTATTTCATAAGGAGAGTGAGGCTGTGGTGAAATTGGGAGTGTAGGCCCTGGAATTTGACTACCTGACTTTGAATCCAGGCTCTGCCACTTAATAGCTGTGTGACCTCAGACAAGTTACTTGATGTCTCTGGCCTCAGTTTCCTCACAAATGTGGAGAAAATTAATAGTACTGTCCTTATGAGGTCATGTGAAAAGCTTTTAGCACAGTATCTGGCACTTAATATGTTCCATAAGCATTATTTTTAAGTCAGGGAAACTGAAGCTCAGAGAGGTTAAGAAATTTGCTAGGATTACACAGCTTATAAGCAACAGAGCCAGGATTCAAACCCAGGTGTAGCCCCAAAGCCCATCCTCTTCCCACTGGCACACTGCTCAGATTGCCACACACTGACGTCATTACAGTGGGGATGAGTGTAATAGTCCAGTCTTCCTCAGGCAGCTGTTAACAATGTTTTGGCCAGTTCTCCACTATGTGGGACTATCCTGGGCATTAACAAACATTTGGCATCCTTGCCCTGCTCAATCAAATGGGAATTGTGCCACCACCCTTCCCTGAGCTTGTGTTTACAAAGATGTCCCAGCATGTTTCTGTCTTCCCCCCTTTTTAAGTCATACAGCCTCAGGCTGAGTACCACTAATCAAGAGGTGACCAACAGACCAAGGAAATTTCCCAGAAGGAAGAAACTTGACTTGAACTCATCTTTGAAGGGCAGAAAACCTAGAAGAGGTATAAAGTGGAGAGAGGTCAGGCCAGGAGCTGGAAAGTTTGTGCACATTGAGAGCATAGCAGAGTAGACAAAGAAAAGGCTAGAGAGAAGAAGCGAAATGTGCTTACCAGGCTTTGAATGCTGAGGTGAGTATGACCTCACTACTCCAGGCATTCTTGCAGGACACTGGTAGTCAGGAGCATGAGCTCAAAGCAGGCAACCCCGGGACCAAGGTCCCGCTTGGCCAGCTGACACTCAAGAGTTTTTTTGTTTTTGTCATTGTTTTGGTGTTGGTGAGGGTTTTTTCTTTTTTTCTTTCTTTGAGTCAGAGTGTCACTCTGTATCCTGGGGTTGAGTGCTGTGACGTTATAGCTCACAGCAACCTCAAACTTTTGGGCTCCAGTGATTCTCTTCCTCCAGCCTCCTTAGTAGCTGGAACTACAGGCATGTGCCATTACACCCAGCTAGTTTTTCTATTTTTAGTAGAGATGGGGTCTCAAGCTCTTGCTCAGGCTGGTCTCAAACTCCTGAGCTCAAACAATCCATCCACCTCAGCCTCCCAGAGAGTTTGAGCCACCACATCCAGCCTGACCTCAGTTTTCCACCCATAAAATAAAGGGAAGTAACTCCTCAGAAAGGTGTAGGAAGAATCAAATGAGCCTCTTTAATATCCCCAGAGCACACAGTGAGTTGAATGGATGGCTCAAGTGGGTGGTTATACAGCTAGAACATCAACTCTGATCTTTTGACTGAGGTCAGTTTGTCCTACACCAATCCTTCCCCCAAAATCTTACTCTAGCTGGCTTAGAGAAGCCCTTCTCCTGCACAATGAAGGTCCAAAGTGACTTGGACTAGCAAGGTAGTGGCAGACCCAGTCTAAGTTGCTCAAAGGACAGACCTATCTCTCGGGGGACCTCGGGTGGGGTGGGGGGCAATCACTTCCAGGCACTGGATCCCTCCTTTGCTGTAATGACCAGCATCTTCTCCCCAACTCTAGCCCTTTATACCCCAGCATCTGTGAGAGGCTTGAGACCCCCAGTTCTTCCCCACAGCCCAGCCTCCATCTCAGACTGAGAGAACCCAATGTATTGTTTCTTTTTTTCTTTTCTTTTTCTTTTCTTTTTTTTTTTTTTTTTGTTTTAAAAAAGGAAAGACAGAATCTTACTCTGTCACCCAGGCTAGAGTGCAATGGGATCCATCATAGCTCACTGCAACCTCAGAATACTGCACTCAAGCCATCCTCCTGCCTCAGCCTCCCAAGTAGCTGGGACTACAGGCATCTTGCTGGCTAATTTTTTCTGTATTTCGTAGAGACAGGGTCTCTTGTTCAGGCTGGTTTCAAACTCCTGATCTCAAGTCATCCTGCCTCAGTCTCCCAAAGTGCTAAAATTACAGGCATGAGCTACCGTGCCTGGCCTCTAATGTGTTTTGAAAGCCAGTCTTAGGCCATGTGCTTTATTTCAACAACTTTACAAAAGAAATCTTATGTTTACCCAACTGTTCAAGCAGAGTATTTTGAACTTCTATGATTTTGACACCACAGACCTTTTTCTTTCCTCTTAGAGCAGTAACTGAAGGACATTATCCCCAGATTTCTCATAGATTAGCTAATAAATAATTGTCTTTTAACTAATTCATAATTTTTAGATATAGGTGTTATCAACAGAAAATAAAACCAATAGCGGCTAAAACTGCACATGGTGAAATTTGTATGTTAGTGATTAGGAACTAACAGAAGAATCATTTGCTTAATGAAATTCGGAGCAAGAAAATTTGACCTGGGAAAATTATACCTCACAAAACTAAGGGGTGCTGCTAACCATACAGGGAAGGCGAACAGTGTCCACTGAAAAATCTGATGGGGACCAAAAACTGTTGGATGAATAAAATAGCTACCATAAGATTTATGTGGAAAAGAATGGAATCTGATGAAAACAATTTTAGTAAAGTAATAATTATTTTATCATACTTTTTAGAAAGTTGGCCCAAAAATTAAATTGACTTTTCTTTTTCAATTAAATTGAATTTTCTTAAATATTTTCTGAAAGAAAGTCTACAGTGTTGTTAGAATCTACAGGAGCTGCTGATATCTACAAACTTGGAGTCAAACCTTCTTCAGGATCCAAACAAGGTCCAAAGATTCAAGATGGGAAAACTGAGGCTAAGAGGGTTATGGGATTCTAAGGACCACCAGGATTCACAGCTAGTAAAGGCTGAGTGATGTTTTGAGTGTGGGTCTGATTCCAAAACTAGTATTCTTTGCAGTTTTGGCAAAAGTGAAGGGGAAAGGAGAGTTTATAGAGGGTGGGCTGTCCACCTTCTCCCGTTGGACCTGCAGTCTCCTGAGGATTGGCAGAAAATAGGCCTGCTGAAAGACTATAAAGAGCTGTACCTGAGCTGAGATTCTTTCAGGATCCCCTTCACCTCTACTACCATTCCCCAGCCCACCTCAAGCCCCTTTGGGAACAAACCACAGCTTGGCGTATTGGAGGAAGGCAGGGGCCACAGTACAGTTATCAAGACTCAAGCCCAAGCAAAATCCCAGATACCTTTCCTGCCAAGGGAACCTTGGTTTCTTTTCATCACCTCTGACTGAGCTCATGTCCCATACAGCTGGCCTTTAAGGGAAAAAAGCCCAGAGGGCTCAAATCTGCCACCCCAGGAGAAGGAGACGGCCATATCACCAGTTTCATTGACCTTTGCCTTTTACCCCCAGGGGAGAAAGATACCAGGATGTAGTTTCTCAGTAGGAAGCAGTGACCTTTAAGGATAATGTGAGCCATCAGGGGGGCAGAAAGAATCTGCCTGCTTCAGAAAGTCTTCAGAGTTCAGCAAGCATTTACCAGATGCCTCCCAGGCACCAGGCACCTTCACCCCAAGGTGCAGTAAAGATGATGAGATGGGGCACTTGCCCTCCATCCACAGGCTTCTACTCCCAAAGTCACTTGCCTCTTTCCCTGTGTTATCCGGCAGCTCATTTTTTTTTTTGAAGTAACAAAGACATCACTCTGGAGACTTTCTACTTAAAACTGCCTTACAGGGTGCCAAGAACTCATTTAATTCTTTTAGTAACCCTACAAAGAAAGAAGGTATTATAGTGTTCAGGATGAGGAAATTGTTGCATAAAGCCATTAAGTGACTTTTCCAGTGTTAACTGCTTATAAGTGGCAGAGCTGGGATTTGAACCCAGGGACCATGTTCTTGACCATCACATCCTGCCTATTGAGAAACCAAGCACCAAACTAAGGAAGAGGCCAGCTAAGCTGGGTGAAGGTCTTAGCTCCTCAGGCTGCCTTTCTGCCTCTTCCCACACCTGTACACACACTCTGGCTTCAGACTCCCCCAAAAGTGATTCAACAAACCAAGCTGAAAGTAGCTTCAGCTTCCAGCCTCCTCTACTAGCTTCTGCCTGCCACATCTCAGTACATGCCCTCTCATCATTCATACCACAAGCCCCACAGGGGTCAACTGTTTGACAAGTGGGAAAATAGAAACCTAGAGATGGTTCTTGAATTCTTATCTTTCTCCAAGCCATCAGGTTCCTCAAGAGTCCCGCCTAGCACTGTGACTAGGTACTTCCTGGCCTGCCTCTTGTCAGTTGTGAGGACCATTCCTGGGTTTGCCTAGCTCACTAGTAATTACCAGCCTGATGTGATGTTGCAAATGTTTTCAAGCTCAGGCTCTAGAGGAGTGTGCCACAGGAGCGCACAGTTTCTACTTCTGCAGGCCTAGAGGAGGGCTAAGCTTCTCACTTGCCTTTCTTGCCTTCTCACTTTGCCTCACAGTAACCCTTTGATAAGGTGATAGTATTGTCCCTACATACAAGTGAGGAGACTAAGGCCTGGGACACTGAGCTGCTCTTCCAGAGCCACAGAGCTGGTGCATGACAGAGCAGGCTTTGGGGCTGAGCTGCCTAAGCTTGTAGCTACTCTACTGCTGGGAGCAGCTATATTGAGAGGCCCTGGTTTGCTAATCTTGCTATGAAGATGATCAAGAAAAGAACATCTCCATTCTTGCCCAGCTGGGAAGTACGGCATACTGGGTAATCAGAACTAGAGGTGAAGCCAGGCTGGTCTTGAGCAACAGAGGCCTTTGTGGAAGAAGTGAATGTGATGATGATCCTGCCCTGGGGGTTGAGGTTCATCTAACTGATCAATTCCGGCTGAGTTTATAAAAGTCTCAGGCCTGTTGCTGGTGAGCAGAATGACAAGTCACCAAGTAGGGTGGAGGTAACCATCAGTCATTTGATTTGATAGGTCTGGAATATGCTTCTTGACAAGAGATTCATACGGGTGGTGCATGGGCCAGACTTTGGGATCCATTGTTTTCTCCAAAACTATATTTTACATGAAAGTCTATCTACCACTGCTTTGCATTTCTTTGGTGGTTACAAAAAAGGCAGTTGGAGGCCAGGCGTGATGGCTCACGCCGCACTCTGGAAGGCCGAGGCCGGTGGATTGCCTGAGCTCATGGGTTCAAGACCAGTCTGAGCCAAAGCAAGACCCGGTCTCTAAAAATAGCTGGGCGTGTGGTGGATGCCTTTAGTCCCAGCTACTTGGGAGGCTAAGGCAAGAGAATTTCTTGAGCCCAAGAGCTTGTGGTTGCTGTGAGCTATGATGCCACAGCACTCTACCAAGGGCAACGAAGTGAGACTCGGTCTAAAAAAAAAAAAAAAAATGCAGCTTGGAAATCACGGGGAGTTCAAAGACATAGGTTGGAGCCTCGACTTAGACATCAGCTCCTCGTGTGGCCCCAGAGCAAATCCTTAACCTCTGAGGGCCTATTCCATATCTGTACCAGAGGAACAATAACACTTACCTATCAGATCAGCTGTGAGGGTGCCAGGAGATAACAGCTGTGAGTGAGTGTTGGGGGGAAGGACTTGTCAGGGCTGTGAATGCCACAGGGGCTCTGTTTGCCGACCTGCTTTATCTTTCCTTCTAGCCCCTTCATGAATAAGTTTTTTCCAGCCAACTTCCCAAATCGACAGTACCAGCTGCTCTTCACACAGGGCTCTGGGGAGAGCAAGGAAGGTCAGTGCTGCCCACTCTTCCCCTATGGTGTGCCATGGGTGTCTTTTGCCACCATTCCCTTTGTCTCTACAACATTAGGGTTCTCCAGTAGAGGAAGTGATGGAAGAAGTGGGTTCTGAGATTTCAAGACCTGGGTTCACATCCCAGCTCTTGCTGCTACCTAGACACAGGATCCTGGGTGAATGCCTTACCTCTCTGAGCACTGGGTGTTTTTATTAGGTAGTAGTTGTTTTTAAATTACATCTGTAAAATGAAAATGACAATCTGCCTCCTTCATGGGCATGTTGTTAGGACTGTAAGTAAATGATAAATGGAAAGCATTCAGCACACTGCCTGGCTCATAGTAAAGCACTCAGTAAAAGTTGACCTTTGCAACTAACAATTTTTATTGTGTTTATTTTTAATATGATTGCTATTCCTCCTAAGATTTGGAAAGGGAGCTCCATGGTTCTTCAAAAACTATGGGGAATTGGGAGGAGCCTAGGATTTATGGGTTAGGGTACCGTTTCAAATGCTGTAAAGATTATCACTGGTGACTCAGCGCCTGTAGCACCATGGTTAAGGCATCAGTCACATGTACCAAGGGTGGCAGGTTCAAACCCGGCCCGGACCAGCTGAACAATGACAACTATGACCAAAAAAAGGGCCAGGCGTTTGTGTCCGGCACCCATAGTCCCAGCTGCATGGGAGGCAGAGGCAAGAGAATCACTTGATCCCAAGAGTTTGAGGTTGCTGTGAGCTGTGATGCCACGGCACTCTACCGAGGGTGACATAGTGAGACTCTATATCAAAAAAAAAAAGTTATCAGTAGCTCAACCGAGTAGAAGGTACTCACTCTCCCTGATGCGTGGCATATTCTACCTTGTCCCCTAGAGAGCAATGATTGCTTTTTGCATTTCTAGTGCATCTATGCCAAATAAATTATTTTAGAGGTTTATAAAGAAGGTTAAACTTGCGGCCACAGCGTCTTCAGAGTTCCAGGCCCCTTCCGTCTCAGGCTCCGCCATGCTGGGGGGTGGTTCTTGGATCCAGGATGGTGACCACCACTCGACAGTCCACCCAAAGGGAAGAAGAGGCATCCGTGTTCCAGGCCATTTTGTTACAAAGGAGAATCTGGAAAATGGCCGTGAGTCGGCCTCACGTCCAGTTAGAAATAATCATCAGGGTGCGCCCCTCCACGCTCCTCTTCCGGCAACCAAAATTGTGTCACGGCTTGTTCTCCAAGTCCCGCCCTCTCAGCAACCCCCACTGGGCGGGACCCGGTAGTTTACCGAAGAGTGGGTAGCGTGCCCACGTGACGTGGCGTTCAGAAGACCGGAAGTGGTCATATTTCGTGCCCACGTGACGTGGCGTTCAGAAGACCGGAAGTGGTCATTTCGTAGGCCGTAAAGCGCGGCTACCTATGTTCCGTTTCCGGTTAGCGACACCAGCATCAGACCGTCAGCGCCGGCTTCGGTGTAGGGGACGCTGCCCAACTGTGCCGATTCCGTTTCGTTCCCTTTCCGGGCCTTTCTCTGCCATCATCCTTTCACCTTGGATCATGTTCAAGAAATTTGATGAAAAGGAAAATGTGTCCAACTGCATCCAGTTGAAAACTTCAGTTATTAAGGGTATTAAGAACCAACTGATAGAGCAGTTTCCAGGTATTGAACCATGGCTTAATCAAATCATGCCTAAAAAAGATCCTGTCAAAATAGTCCGATGCCATGAACATACAGAAATTCTTACAGTAAATGGAGAATTACTATTTTTTAGACAAAGAAAGGGGCCTTTTTATCCAACTCTAAGGCTACTTCACAAGTATCCTTTTATTCTGCCACACCAGCAGGTTGATAAAGGAGCCATCAAATTTGTGCTCAGTGGAGCAAATATCATGTGTCCAGGTTTAACTTCTCCTGGAGCTAAGCTTTACCCTGTTGCGGTAGATACGATTGTTGCAGTCATGGCAGAAGGTAAACAGCATGCTCTGTGTGTTGGCGTCATGAAGATGTCTGCAGAAGATATTGAGAAAGTCAACAAAGGAATTGGCATTGAAAACATCCATTATTTAAATGATGGGCTATGGCACATGAAGACCTTTAAATGAGTCTCAGAAGGAATACAGTTGGGGGGCTGAATATGGATATTGTACTTTATGTGTTTGTGTATGTATGTGACAGCATGAAGACAATGCCTCTGTGGTTATGCTAAGTAAATTTAACAGTTTTAAGGAAAAAAAAAAATCAGGGTTCTGTTACCACAGAGGAGATAACAGAAACTGGGGGACAAGCAGCAAGCAACCTGCTATGTTCTGGAATCTGAAAAGAAGAGCTGCACTCTGACTTTGGGCAAGCTGCACCTCTTCTCTGGACTTCCTTATTTGGAAATGAAAAAGAATGAGTCTAAGGATATCTACAAGAGGGCCCCCCACAAGATCAACCTCAGGGACTCCTTCCTGCCTTTTTTCCAAGCCTCCATTTCTTAACCACCTTCTTCTTCTTCTCGTGAACTAAGAGCTGCCAGCAAACTTCTTGATTCCTTTGGTGGCAAAGTAGAAGGGTTCCAAAATGAACTAGGACCTTGCTAAAGACCTGGGTTCAATGGTAGCTGGCATTTATTGAGCACCCACTGTGTGCCAGACACTGTGCTGAATGCATTGTAAGAACTGTCTTACTTAACTCCCCACAGCAGCTCCATGAGAGAGGTACTATTATCCTCTTTTCACAGATTAAGAAACAAGCTCAGAGAGGGAACTGCTTTCCCGAAGGTTACCCAAACCCAGCTACAAGCGACAAAGCTTGTGCTTCTAACACTAAGGACCACCTCCCAGTGACCCTGCACCAGGCTTGTATTTTCTCTGGGCCTCAGCTCCTTTCTCTAGGAAATTGGAGGAATTGGAGGTGACTCCAGTGAGCTCCCCACCCTCCTGAAAATCCCCCCAGTCTGAAGCAGATGAGGCTTAGCCCCCCAGCCGGCAGGCTTCTGACAGTGCCCACAGTCATGCTGTCCTCCGTCCAGGGGCTGACAGGTGGGAGGGGCAGCCCTGCCTTGGGGAGTGGACTTACCTGGCCTCTCTGCTCAGAGATCATCAATTATGAGTTTGACACCAAGGACCTGGTATGCTTGGGCCTAAGCAGCATCGTTGGTGTCTGGTACCTGCTGCGGAAGGTAAGTAGCCAAAGCCTGGGCACAGGGGAGGCTGGGTTGACAGGGCAGGGGCAGGGCACAGTGAGCTGGTCTCATTCCTGCCTTTCCCCAGCACTGGATTGCCAACAACCTTTTTGGCCTGGCCTTCTCCCTCAATGGGGTAGAGCTCCTGCACCTGAACAATGTCAGCACTGGCTGCATCCTGCTGGGTGGACTCTTTATCTACGATGTTTTCTGGGTAAGTCAGGTGGGGAGACCAAGGATGTCCAGCCCCAGGGCCCCCTCACCTTCCTACTCCACTGCCTGACCCAAGTTGACAGAGGTATGGTATAAAGCAGCTGTCTTGGAGTAGAAGTCAGGATCTCAGAGCAGGTCCTCTCTGGGCCCATCTGTGAAAGGGAGCCAGAGAGAACAGACTCCACCTCTTTCTAAGAACACAGTCTGTGCCCAGTGCCTTCCAACCACTCTTATGTCTTCCTCACAGTGGCCCTAGTGGGGGCATTCCTTTATCTGTTTCCTCAGCAAGCAAGCTGAGATTCAGAGAAGTCCAGGGAGAGGAAGTAGAATGCTAATGAATGAACCCAGCAAGGGCACTAATCTGGGAGGAAGAGGCTGGCTGTGCTCTGGCTGCACAACAGCCCTGGGCTAAGGGACCTCATTCTGAGAGGCATTGCAGAACCTGGCCTGGGCACCTGTTCCCTTCCCCCACACAGACCCTTCACCCCAGGACTTCTATCACTTGGGAGGAGTGTAATGCTGAGCAAACATGGGCTGCCTGGCTTGGACCATTGGAGGTTTTTCAGTACTCCACATTTCCCCTTTGTTGCCCTGAACCAGTATCAGTTCACCACCTCACCTCAACTTTAGATCTTCACTGGAGCTCCTTGCAGCTCCCTGCCCTTCTCCCCACAGATCTCAGGCAGTAGCACAGCTAGAAGCCCAGGAACAGCCATTCTTTCCTATCCATCACTTTACTTCCTTCCTAACTTCTCTCTTCTCTTTCTAGGTATTTGGCACCAACGTGATGGTGACAGTGGCCAAGTCCTTTGAGGCACCAATAAAATGTAAGTGACCACCCCCACCATGGGGAACCCCTCTGTCTACGCCAGTTGGCCCATGTCCTCATGGCCCCTGTTTTGTGTTAAGTGCCTCTCCTATGCCTTCCCCACATGCCTCTTCTTCCGACAGACTTTCTTATATCCCTCCAGCCTGGTTTGTTTCTCGGTGATTCATCTGATTGTGTTCACAAGCAGGCATCCCCTGCCCACCCAGGCCCTGGCCTCTGGCCCCTTGGTCACAGCGCAGCATGGTGTGAGATGAGCTGGAGTGGGAGCAAGCATGGAGGGGAGTGTATTAAACCCAGGCCAGGGTGGGCACGCAGAGGCTTTCCAGGAGAGAGGACCTCTGCACTGAGACCAGAAGCTTCCCTCCCTGGGATCCCCTCGACATTTGAGCATCGGGTGCTGTCTACCTTACATCTGCTTTGGTTTTGTTATTCAGGACCTCTGTTGTTTATTGTTTAGAAAATCCACCTACTGGTTGAGCATCTCTAATTCAAAAATCTGAAATCCCAACTGCTCCAAAATCTAGAACTTTCTGAGCATTGGTAGGACACAAGTGGAAAATTCCACACATAAGTACTTAACACAAACTTTGTTTCTTGTACATAATTATATGGTGGACACCTGTAGTCCCAGCTACTTGGGAGGCTGAGGTGGGAGAATCACTTGAGCCCAAGAATTTGAGGTTAAAGTGAACTGTGATCACACCACTGAACTTCAGCCTGAGTGACATAGTGAGACCTTGTTCATTAAAAAAAATAAGTGAATAGGCTCCATGCCTGTGGTTCAAGCGGCTAAGACGCCAGCCACACACACCTGAGCTGGCAGGTTCAAATCCAGCCCGAGCCCGCCAAACAACAATGAAGGCTGCAACCAAAAAATAGCCAGGCATTGTGGCTGTAGTCCCAGCTACTTGGGAGGCTGAGGCAGGAGAATCACTTGAGCCCAGGAGTTGGAGGTTGCTGTGAGCTGTGATGTCACAGTACTCTACCCAGGGCGACAGCTTGAGGCTCTGTCTCAAAAAAATAAATAAATAAAGTGAATAGGGCGCACCTGTGTCTCAAAGGAGTAGGGCACCAGCCCCATTTGCTGGAGGTGGCAGTTTCAAACCCAGCCCCAGCCAAAAACTGCAAAAAATAATAATAATAGTAATAAGTAAATAAATATAATGTATAAGATTACTTGCAGGCTGTATATGTAACGTATAATATAAATGACAGCAGTGTCCGTAGCTCAGTGGGTAGGGCGCCAGCCACATACACCGAGGCTGGTAGGTTCGAACCCAGTCCTGACCAGTAAACAATGACAACTGCAACAACAAAAATAGCCGGGCATTGTGGCGGGCTCCTGTAGTCTCAGCTTCTTGGTAGGCTGAGTCAAGAGAATTGCTGAAGCCCAAGAATTTGAGGTTGCTGTGAGCTGTAATGTCACAACACTCTACAAAGGCAACATAGTAAGATTCTGTCTCAAAAAAAAAAAAAAAAAAAAGCATAAATGACTTGGCACTCCAGGGGGCCAAGGCAGGAGGATTGCTTAAGTTCAAGAGTTCAAGACCAGTGTAAGCAAAGGAAGACCTTGTCTTTACTAAAATAGAAAAATTAGCTAGGTGTGGTAGCAGGCACCTGTAGTCCCAGCTACTTGGGAAGCTAAAGCAGGTGGATTGCTTGAGCCCAGGAGTTTGAGGTTGCTGTGAGCGGTGCTGAGGCCAAGGTACTCTACCCTGGGTGACAGAGCAAGACTCTGTCTCCAATTAAGAAATCTTACATGAATTTCCTATTTAGATTTAGGTCCCATACCCAAGATTTGCAAATATTTCCGAATCCAAAACAATCTGAAATGTTTCCGGTCCCCACCATTTCAGATAAGTGATACCCAACTTGTTTAACATCATCAAACAAGGGAGCAATTTTCTTATCTTACTCTACAATAAACTAAGGGGTAGAAGACTCAGGATTGGCTTGATGACCTTTAGTGGAGTCACTGGGAGCCAAGGTCATTGCAGTCCTCCCACACCACCATTCTCAGCATGTCCACTTGTCCTTTAGCTCATTCCTCATAGTTTCAAAAGGGCTGCCACAGTCCTTAGCATTGATTGCTCACACAGCTGTGTCCAGAGGCAGAAAAGGGAAACTCTCTTTTTCATTAAGGAGGGATGGTTTTCTCCAAATCCCTCATGTAGTCTTCCTCATATTTTGTTGGCCAAAATTGGGTCATAGGCCCAAGTCCAAACCATTCATGAGTAAAGGGGATAGGAAAGCATGATTCACTTCGAGTCCAAGCCTCAGGGTAATCAAGAACCACTATCTGAGACCACAAGGCTGAAAGAGGGTGACAGAATCAGTCATGTGTGATAGTAAGGAAGAAGAGGAAGACACTGTCGGGAAGGCAGTCAGCAGTGCATGAGTGCCCTGGCTCATGAGAGTGGGCAGGCAGGGGGAGTCCTCTCAAGGAATCAAGAAACAGTTGTCTTAGTCCAGGTACAGGGGTTCACACCTATAATCCTAGTACTTTGGGAGGCCAAGGCAGGAGAATCTCTTAAGCCTGAGCAAGAGAGAAACCCCATCTCTACTAAAAATAGAAACATTAGCCAGGTGTCACAGAGAGCACCTGAAGTCCCAGCTACTCAGGAGGCTGAGGCAAGAGGATCACTTGAAGCCAGGAGTGTGAGTTGCTGTGAGCCAGCCTGATACCATGGTACTCTAGCCTGGGCAACAAAGTGAGACTGTCATTTAAAAAAAAAAAAAAAAGAGGTGGCACCTGTTAAGGCGCCAGCCACATACACCAGAGCTGATGGGTTCAAATCCAGCCCGGGCCTGCCAAATGATGACAACTACAACCCAAAAAATAGCCGGGCGTTCTGGTGGGTGCCTGTAGTCCCAGCTACCCGGGAAGCTGAGGCAAGAGAATTGCTTAAGCCCAGGAGTTGGAGGTTGCTGTGAGCTGTGATACCACAGCACTCTACCCAGGGTGATAGCTTGAGGCTCTATCTCAAAAAAAAAAAAAAAAAAAGAGAATGGAAATCAATAAAATGCAAAGTACAGAAGAGAAAAGTTAATAAAACTAAAACTTAGTTCTTTGAAATTATCAATAAAATTGGCAAGCCTCTATCCAGGATAATCAAGAGAAAAAGGGTATATACAAATTACTAATATCAGGAATAAAAGTGTGGGTATCACTATGGATCCTACAGACATTAAGTGAATGATAAGGGGGTACTATCAACTTTATGGCAACTTAAATGAAATGGACAAATTCCATTCCATAGAAGACACAAATATATAAAGTATCAAAATTCACACGGGGGAGGGGGAAGGTGGAGGGGTGGTGCCACTGGCCCCATATACCGAGGGTGGCAGGTTTGAACCCGGCCCCAGCCAAACTGCAACAACAAACAAAAACAAAAGAAACAGAAAATATGGATGGCCCAACTTATAATTAAAAGAATTGAATTGTAATCAAAAGGCTTTTCCACAGACTCGGCGCCTGTAGCTCAGTGGCTAGGGCAACAGCCACATACACTGAAGCTGGTAGGTTTGAATCCAGCCCAGGTCTGCCAAACAACAATGACAACTACAACCAAAAGGTAGCCGGGTGTTGTGGTGGGTGCCTTTTGTCTCAGCTATTTGGGAGGCTGAGAAAAGAGAATTGCTTAAGCCCAATAGTTTGAGGTTGCTGTGAGCTGTGACACCATAGCACTCTACCCAGGGCAACATCTTGAGA
The DNA here is from genome assembly GCA_963574355.1 of Loris lydekkerianus. NCBI lineage: Eukaryota > Metazoa > Chordata > Mammalia > Primates > Lorisidae > Loris > Loris lydekkerianus. The sequence continues at coordinate 27,576 of CAUYPK010020667.1, read as the reverse complement.
CTCTGTCTCAAAAAAAAAAATAAAAAATAAATAAAATAAAAATAAAAGGCTTCCCACAAAGAAAACTCCAGATGCAGATAGCTTCACTAGTGAATCTATCAAATAAATAACATGAAGCATATACAAGCCTTTTAAGAATGGAAGAGGAGGGAAGAACACATTCTAATTGGTTTTGAGGCCACAATACCAAAACTAGACAAAGGTATTATCATAAAATTGCAGACCAATATTCCTCATGAACATTCATGCAAAAATTCAAGCAATATTAGCAAATGGAATTCAGCAATATATAAAAAAATAACACATGACCAAGTATTGCTTTTTTTTTTGCAGTTTTTGGCCAGGGCTGGGTTTGAACCCACTACCTCTGGCATATGAGGCCGGCGCCCTACCCTTTGAGCCACAGGCACCACCTGTTTTTTTTTTTTTTTTTTTTTTTTATGAGACTGTGTCTCACTCTGTTGTCCAGAATAGAGTGCCATGAGGTCACAGCTCAGAGTAACCTCAAACTCCTAGGTTCAAGTGATCCTCCTGCCTCAGCCTCCCAAGTAGCTGAGACTAGAGGTGCCCACCACAACACATGGCTAATTTTTGTATTTTTGGTAGAGATGGGGTCTCACTCTTATTCAGGCTGGTCTCAAACTTCTGAGCTCAAGGGATTCTTGCCTTGGCCTCCCAGAGTGCTAGGATTACAGGATGAGTCACTGCACCTGGCCCCAAGTACTGTTTTTATCTAAAGAATATGAGGTTGGTTAAACATTTGAAAATGAATGTGGTTCACCACATTAACAGAATAAAAGAGAAAAAAATCATATGATCATTTCAACAGATGCAGAAAATATATTTGAGAAAATTCAATAACACACCCCCAGTTCAACAACCATGTATAATAAAAATTCTCAGAAAACTAGGATAACCTGGTAAAATATATCTATGACAATCCTATAACTAACATCACACTTAATGGTGAAAGAAAACACTTTCCACCTAAGATTGGCAATAAAGCAAGGATATCACTTTCACCACTTCTATTCAACATTTTTCTTTTTTTTTTTTTGAGACAGAATCTTACTTTGTCACCCTGGGTAGAGTGCCATGGCATCACAGCTCATAGCAACCTCAAACTCGTGGGCTGAAGCGATTCTTTTGCCTCAGCCTCCTGAGTAGCTGGGACTACAGGTGCCCGGCTATTTTTAGAGATGGGGTTTTGCTCTTGAACCTGTGAACCAGCTCAGGCTGGTCTTGAACCTGTGAGCTCAGGGAATCCACCCACCTCAGCCTCCCAGAGTGCTAGGATTACAGGCATGAGCCACCACGCCAGGCCTTCTATTCAACATTTCACTAGAGACCCTAACCAGTGCAATAAGGCAAGAAAAAGAAGTAAAAGGCATACATATTGGAAAGGAAGAAGTAAAACTGTCTTTATTTGCAGATGAAATGATTGTGTAGGCTTGGTGCCTGTAGCTCTGGGGCTAAGGCCCCGGCCACATATATGGGGGCTAGCGGGTTCAAACCTGGCCAGGGCCTGCCAAACAACAATGACAACTACAACAAATGTGACAACTACAGAGGGTGACATGGAAAAACTGTCTCAAAAAAAAAAAAAAAAAGAAAAAAAGATTGTATATACAAACCATCCCAAGTTATTTACCAGAACACTACTAGACCTAATAAGTGATTTTTTTTTTTTTTAATGAGACAGTGTCTTACTCTGTTGCCCAGGATAAGAGTGCCAAGGGGTCACCCTTACAGCAACCTCAAACTCTTGGGCTCAAGTGATTCTCTTGCCTCAACCTCCCAAGTAGATGGGACTACAGGTGCCTGCCACAATGCCCAACTAGTTTTTTGGATGTGGGGTCTCGCTCTTGCTCAGGCTGGTCTGGAACTTGTGAGCACAGGCGATCTACTCGCCTCGGCCTCCCACAGTGCTGGGATTACAGGAGTGAGCCACCACACCCAGCCTTTAATAAGTGAATTTAAACAAGGTCACAGAACAGAACACAAGGTCCATACACAAAATTCAACTGTATTTCTTTCTTTTTTTTTAAAATTTGAGACAGAGTCTCAAGCTGTCGCCCTGGGTAGAGTGCCGTCCCGTCATAGCTCACAGCAATCTCCAACTCTTGGGCTCAATCTATCCTCTTGCCTCAGTTTTTCTACTTTTAGTATAGACTAGGTCTCAATTTTTGCTCAGGCTGGTCTCAAACTGGTGAGCTCAAGCAATTCACCTGCCTTGGTCTCCCAGAGTGCTAGGGTTACACGCGTCAGCCACCGTGCCTGGCCTCAACTATATTTCTATACACCATCAATTAGAAAACCAAATAAAGATACTATTTACAAAAGCATCAAAAAACATGAACTATGTCAAGAAAAACTTAATGACACATGAAAGTACTGGGTAGCAGTACTACGGATTTGTCACCAGTCTGAGTGTGGCTAACTGGGAGCAAAACCAAAAGCCCAGGGAAATGGGGGGGAGTGTGGTCTGGAATTTCAGTTGGACGGTCAAGAACCCGGAGATATAAAGCATTGGGAAAGCTCAAGGCTTTCACTGCAACAAACTCCACAAGCATAGCCAGAGATCAAAATGTAAGTCTTTATTACTCAAGGACAACTTGGAATTCAGCACTGCCTAGCTTCATGAGGATATGTAGTGTGACTCATGATTGTCAATACAAAATAACCATAAACCTGGGCTACTGCCTAGGTTACTTTTGAAGACACTCAGCTACATGAAACCCGACTTGCTTCTAAAAATGTGAGCCACATTTTTTTTCCCTGAAAATGTTTCCCTTACCTCTTTGTCTTGCTCCCAACTTCTTGGGGCTTTTTTTTTTTTTTGTTAGAGACAGAGTGTCACTTTGTTGCCCTCGGTAGAGTGCTGTGGCATCACAGCTCACAGCAACCTCCAGCTCTTGGGCTTAGGTGATTCTCTTGCCTCAGCCTCCCAAATAGCTGGGACTACAGGCGCTTGCCACCCTTGGTATATGGGGTGGGCGCCCTACTCACTGAGCCACAGGCACCATCCCTTCTTGGGGTTTCTTACTGTCTAGGTAACATGTGGCTTGGGCCTAGCTGGACCTTGGGTGATGGACCCTCTGTCACAACCAGTACCTGGGCCTGAGTCTAAGCATGTGGCCTCTGAAGCCTGTCTGACCTGGCTTGGGGCCTATCTGTAGCACTCAGTGGTGGCCTGGCTAGCAGGTAAGTCATATTAAGCTAGCTCACAAGTCTCCAGTAAAGCTATAGACACTGGCCTGAGGGGATGTCTTGCTAGACTTTCTGGGGGATCTCACAACTCTCACTGCTTGCTGTGGACTGAACCACTGGACCATAAAACAGCCATACTTCACTTTTCCAAATTATAAGCATATGGGAGGGCTCTGGACCTCATGTATTTTTGTACAGAGTGGCTACTTTCTCTTCAGGACTTCTGGAAAGTCCAAAGCAATGGGCTAAGGGTTGCTGCTACAGACCTGAGCTATAGACACCCTGCCTGCCTTGAAGATGAGCTGGCTCCCTGTGGCATCCCACAGCCCAGTGGTCCCACTGTACTCTTCCCCTTGCTTATGCAGCCAGTGGCCTTTGACATACTTCCCCCAACCCAGAATACTAAACCAATGGCGGGTCTCTGATATGTCCTGCCCTATCAGCGGGTTCCAGTGAACCAGGTAGGCTGGCCCTAGCTCCTCCCTGTGTGCACACCCCTAGGACAACGTGCTGATGGCTTTCTCTCCTGACAAGGCCCCACCCCATTGCCTGCAGGCTGATGAGGGTTCAACCACCATGAGAACTTCTGACCATGAGAACTTTGACTTCCGGGTTTGAGGGATTTGCCCAGGTGAACAAATCAGCTCTGAAATTCATCACTCTCTTCAGGCCCCTGCCTGTTTTCCTGCTCCAGGCCCAAGCCTATGGAAGAAGAAATGCCACTTAGCAAACAGAAGAAACCCTGAAGCTTGTGGGGTGCTCTTAGGAGTTGAGGGTTTTTAGTTCTAAGCAGTGGCTCTTCAAATAGTACCTAAAATGGAAAATTCCTGCTGGACTTCATAGTTTCCAGGAGCATGGTGTGGGGGGTGGGGTGAGCACTGGCACTTCAGGTTAAAGGCAAGGTCCTATTGTCCGGGTGTGAGGGAACTGGGACAGGGTTTGTTTTTTTTTTCGAGACAGAGCCTTAAGCTGTCGCCCTGGGTAGAGTTCCATGGCATCACAGCTCACAGCAACCTCCAACTCCTGGGCTCAAGTGATTCTCCTGCCTCCACCTCATAAGTATCTGGGACTACAGGTGCCTGCCACTACGCCCGGCTATTTTTTGATTGCAGCAGTCATTGTTTGGCAGGCCCAGGCTGGATTCGAACCCGCCAGCTCAGGTGTATGCGGCTGGCACCTTAGCCATTGAGCCGGGACAGGGTCTTCTTAAGGGAGGTGTAGGGGTAGGCTGGGCTTCCACTGTTAGAGGGAGTAGCCTGCCTCATCATTCCACACCCCCAGTGAGTGGGGGCCTGATTTGTGTGTAGTCAGTGCTCTGCTGTTTGGGGCTGGCCCCAGGAAGTGTGCCTGAGCACCCCAGGGGCTGGCTGTCAGGCTGCAGAGGCAGAGTTGGAACAGTCCCTGGGTACCTGGGAGGGAGCTCGATGACAGCAGCTGGAGGCTGTCCAGGACCCCATCTTCATATAGGGCCAGCTTTTGCACCATCTTCTGTCGGGCTGGGTTGATGACAATGTGTGGTGGCTCCGATGACATAGAGCTGCCCAGGGGTGATCCTGGGGTGGAGATAGCACCCTCTTAGCTGTCCCTGGGAACACCTCAGTGACACTTCCAGCTTCACAAATCTTTTCAGTCCCCAGCCTAACATCTGCCTCTCTGGCTTCAGAACAGAATTCCTTCATGAAGTGTGAGGTCAGGGCCCAGAGTAGGCTGTGCCACGGACCCAGCTCTTGGGTTTCCCTGGACAGAACCAGCCTTGTAGGCTGGGCGTGGTGGCTCATGCCTATAATCCCAGCACTCTGGGAGACCAAATCGGGCAGATCACCTGAGCTCACAGGTTCAAGACCGCCTGAACAAGAGCAAGGCCCTCTCTAAAAATAGCCAGGCATTGTGGCTGGCACCTGTAGTCCCAGTTACTCAGGAGGCTTAGACAAGAGAATCGCTTGAGCCCAAGAGTTTGAGGTTGCTGTGACCTATGACAGCACAGTACTCTACTGAGGGTAACAAAGTAAGACTCTATCTCAGAAAAAAAGAACCTGCCTTGTTCCTGGCTTTTAGGTGTGGGATGGGGGGAAAAAAAGGCCTGGAAGGTGAGCTCTTGGCCTCTGATCCATTGGGAAAGGGAAATAGGACAGCACTGGCCATCCTTCATGCCCCTTTCTATGGCCTCAAGCTTACTAAGGACAGAGTGAGTTGACCATCTGGCCTTTGTTCTCACTTCCCAGAAGGCCAGGGTAGGGAGTGGGGGGGCTGTTGCCTAAGGAAGTCCCTGGTCCCTCTTCTTTCCCTGCAGCTACCTTCCATGGCTGTGGGCCGGAGCCCTGGGCCACTGCCCCAGCTTGACTCTCCAGCAGTGTCCCCCTGAGTACAGCCAGCTTCCCTGAGGGGTGCTGGGCCTGGCGAGCAGCTTGGGGTCAAGCGCCAGGAGTGCAGGGCAGCAGAGAGGCCGTATACACTCTCGTCGCTCTCCACAGGCTGGTTGGGGCCTTTCTGGAGCTGCTCTGCAGCCTGGGCTTGGGTTCCTGATGGCATTGCCAGGGGCTGCCAAGGGGCACCCCCACTCTGGGCACTGGCAGCAGTGGACACATAGGAGTTCTCCTGTGGGGAAGGGGGGATGCAACTCATGGCCTCTGGCTGCCTAGGCAGCCCTGCTGCTGCCTGAAGCCTCTCCAGCCTCTCGTACACCTGCAGGGAGAGAAACACAGCTCTCAGAGAGAGCAGGGCCAGTGCCCCTGAGTGTGCCAGATCAGGTCGGCCTTGGTTTCAAGATGGCAGCAATGGCCTGGCATTCTGTGGTCAAACCACAGGGCTGCTCTAAGTTGCCAACAATTTGCCTCAGGGCTCAGGATGCCACCCTGGGCCCTGCATAACTATTCTGGGGGATTTAGGAACCACTGACCTGGCACACTCTACAGCTGGGGAAGTGCTGTTCCTTGCCACAAGGAGTGCTGTGAATCATGGCTACCAAAGCCAAAGACTAAGAATGGCTTCTCTTTCTCCTCTAGAAAGAATTTCACTGCCCTGCTACCTTCAAATGGGGCTTTTCTAATACTCAGCCGTTACCAGCCGTGGGGAACAAGGCCGGACAGAAAAGGGGAGATGCAGTGGTGCAATACACTCAGCAGGGGGCGCAGCAGAAGCCCTTTCCTTCTGCCTGAATGAGGTGGGGTCAGAGGTGAGCCCAGCAGACCTGACTGTCCTGGGTCCCCTCAGTTCAGTGGGGCAGAGCCAAAGGGCAAGAGAGGAATGTCTGGAAACTCATCTTCAGAGACCTGGCAGGAGCCGTGTGTTGCTCGCTGAAGAGCAGGGCCAGGCATGTGGGGTTTCCAGCTGGCTAACAGGTCCCCCTGGGCAGCTGATTTCTCAGCTGCTTCCTATCTCCCCAGGGCTACCTGTGTCATGGGGGGCCTCTTTTTGGCCCGGCGGTGCAGGCAGCAGCAAGCCAGCCGTCCCAGCCCTAGCCCCAGCTCAGGTAGGCATGGTCCAGGCCTGGTGTCCAGGTGCTTCTTGTAGATCTGGATAGAGATTGGAGCAGCCCAAGCATCTGCCGCCAGACCTGCTTGCAGTGTGCTCTGGGTACTTTTCAGGGTCACCCCGGTCTCCTCTGCCTCTTCTTCAACCAGGTCTTTCTGTGGGATGGATACTGTGAGCATGGCTACCAGGTAGCCACACCTTCAGGGGCATTCTCCAGGCCCTTGTCACCCAATACTGTTGCCTTCTTTCTATAGTTATTAAACACTGTGTGCCCAGTGCTCCTCCAGGACTCTCTGGGTTCTTGTTTTATAGACCTGACCTCTGGGAGGGTGCAAAGAGATGCCCATAAGCCTACCAACTTGTTAAGACACTCATGGCGCATGTAGTTGGGGCCTGAGCAAGTAGCACTTGGGCTAGGATCTGAAGCCATGAACTAGTCAGAGAGGGCAGAGCCAAAAAGGGGAGTGCCCCACAAAGAGGTATCCTGGGGGTGGAAATGAAACTAGAGGCCATGTGGCGTTTTAAGGTGGGACAGACCAGGAGGTACCACCAGAGTGGGTGCTGGCTCTTCAGAGCGAGGGAATGCCACAAATATATACGAAGGTCCTGAATCAGGCAGCACGGAGTGCCCCAAGCACAGGGGACCATGGGAGTTGTGGGGTCATGCCATATCAAAGGATTGGGCTTTCACCATAACAGCAGAGAAAAGGCAATTGGGCTTTCTGAAAGGCCACTTTGGCTGCAGGATGGAGAGCCAATGGGGAAGGGTCTAGAGACCTCTGAGAAGCTTTGCATGTTTCTCCAGGGCAGCAATGGGAACAGATGCAGAAGGTAAGGAAGGAGTGGCCACACCCCCACTGTGCTCCCTGAAATACACAGTGCCCTAAGAAGGAGGAGAGCAGCAGGAGGCACCCGACTCCACACATGGCAAGCAGCAAATGTGGTCTGAGCACGTTCCCAGACAAGAGTCATGTGAGCACTATGCATGTATTCTGTTTTGTATATGGAAAAACTGAGGCCTAGAGAGGAGCAGAAATTTGCTCCAAGGCCACCATCAAGCGGAGACTAGAACCCAGGTCTCCTTCCAGCCTCTCGACTCATCAATCTTTGGCAAGGCAGATGGGGATAAAGAAGTAAGGACGTGGTGTACCCACACCCAGTGCTCACCCACAGTTTGCCCATAGGGGCCTGACTCCACCACTGCCTCCCAAGTCCCTGTCCTCTAAGTTCTACTGCAGCACCACTCTCAGTGCACTGGGACTGTCCCCCTCCTCCTCACAGCCCAGTGGAGGCATCCACAGAAGAAAGACAGGTTTCTCCTTGGCAAAGTAAAGCAAACTGCTTAGTGCCCTGCCCACTTCTAAAGATGAGTCAGCAGCAGCAGAGGCTTCTGAGCAGCGCTGCGTGCTCAATCACTGTCCCCTTTCCGGCTGTACCTGTTGGCTGCCCTGCCTCAGGAGGCTCACCAGATACTTGGCCTTGGCCCCGTGCATCTTCACAGCCCTTTGGCCAGTCAGTGTCTCCAGCACCACCTAGAGAGAGGGCAGGACAGACAGGATAGCAGTGGCTTCTGGGCCAGTATCACCCCAGGTCTTGGCAGGAAGAGACATGCAGGGCAGAGGCCTCTGGTGGACAGTGGATTGGGGCTGACAGGGGTATGGCCCTGAGACAGGCAGGTAAGGACCAGCTACAAACAGCAAGAGAGGGCCAAGTGTCATGGGATGGAAGCATAGGCATCGTGGAGGGCCCACGTGCAGAAAAAGATCTCAAAATTACAAACACAAAATAAGTTGCAGAGTGAGGAAAAGAACTGTGCAAGGCATGGAGAGGCCCTGGAGCTGAATCTTTGTCAGCTTCTCACCAGGTTGGCCTCTGACCCCTGCAGAGAATTCTCCAGGACCTCTTGCCTTTGCCTACTTGTGTTTTTTTTCCTCCCCTAAGCCAGTGGAGGGGCCAGTGGCTCACCACCCCAAAGCTGAAGGTATCAGTGTCCATGGCCAGTCTCCCTGTCTTGATGTACTCCTCAGGCAGGTAAGCCAGGGTGCCTCGCACCGTCTGTGTTCGGGCCACTGTGCTGCTCTGGCTAGGGTTGGTCCCTGCAAAGCGGCTGAATCGGGCCAGGCCAAAGTCTCCCAGTTTGGGTATCAGTCTCTCATCCAGAAGGACGTTGGAACTTGGGGAGGGAAGAGAGTGGAGTCAGTCCAGCCCTCACTCCAGCTTGCTCTGCCCCCAGCACCTGCCTGGCTGGGATGAAATTGTACTTGAGGCTGCCAACCTGGCACCTTGCCCACAGAAGGCTGCTGGTGCTGCCTGGGTGTTCCAGCTGCCTGTGGGGCCAGTGGTTCCTGAGGCCCTCATACACAGCTTGTCCTCTGCTCATCAGTGGAACCGTCCTTGGCTTGTTTCCATACTGTGCCATGCTGGGGTGCTCAACACCCCGAGAATCCCCAGCTTTGAGGACTCAGACTGTGCCCATCTCCCACATCAGCAGGATAGAGCAAGGTGGTTCTTGTGGGGGGCACCTAGGCTCTGTCTTTCCAGCTCTTATGGGACTCTCCTCACCTTTTGATGTCTCCATGGATGAGGCTGGGGATGTCCCGATGTAAGAACTGAATTGCCCGAGCTGTGCCCAGAAGGACTTCTAGTCGCTGAGCCCAGGAGAGAGGGGGGCAGGCCTGGGTCTGGGGTGGTAAAGGGAGCAAAAGGACACAAGGGAGGCTGGGGGTAGCCATTCTTTGACCACCAACCCTCTCTCCACCTGTTACCGAGTGGCATGGAATAAGCCACTTCACTCTTTGGGCCTGTTTCCCCTTCTGGAAAACAAGGACATAGTCTCTTTGACATGTATTACAAGCAGGTGAAGACTCAGCTGTCCCACCGGTTTGTAAAGCACTCCAAGGCAGGAAAGTGGCTGGGAAACGTGTTCTTGGGGTTTGTGACAAAATCTGATAGGCTTCAGTTCCCAGAGTTCAATCCTTCATCTCTGGGCGGTCAGGAAGTCATCTAAGGCACTCTCACTACCCTCCCCAACACAAGTGCACTTGGTCCCTGTGTCTTGTGGGTAACTCACTCAGATGGGGCCACGTCTAGCATCCAGATGGTTCAGGCTGCTGACCACTGCCAACTTTGCCTCAAGGGCTATAACTGACAAGACCCTTCAGCTACTCTGATGGCAAAAGGGAGAAGCTTGAGTCAATAACCCCCTTTTACAGGACTGCCAGGGATAGGCCACAGGAAAGAGTTCTATAGCAAAGAGCTGTCTCATGCCAAAACCTGAGCTAGGAGCTGTGAGGAGACTGGAAGTCCAGGCTCCCAACTGGCAGGACCCAGCCACAGAGACTAAAAGCCCCTAAGCCCCATGCCTAGCTCTGTCCAGGTACCAAGAGTGCTGTGGGTCCGGGCCAGTGTGCCAGGCCAGGTGTGCCTACCTGGAAGTGGAGACGGTCTTCCAGGGAGCCATTGGGCAGGAAACCATACACGAGGCAGTAGAAGCCACTCTGAGCACAGTAGCCAGCAAAGTCCACAATGTTTGGGTGACGGAACCTGTTTGACAAAGTAGGGCCTGAACGCTCTGGCCGTCCAGTCCCTCCCTTCCAATAGCCAGACTCAGTGGGCAATCCCTGCTGGTCCCTCAGTGAGGCTGGGCCCAGCAGGCTTCAGGTACTCAAGGGAGCCAGGTCTTGTGGCATGTCATCCTGGAGCCTGACAGGGCCCTGTTCCAGCCTTCCCTCTGTCCCTAGGCAGGAGGCTCACCTGGACAGCTGTTCCACCTCTGTCAGGAAGCTCTGCCTCACTGCAGTCCACTCCAGGTCAGCCTCCTGCAGTGACAGGTGCGGTGGGAGAGGGTAGGGAAAATGGGCAGCGTGAGGCTCTTGCAGCCAAGGCTTGTCAGCCACTTCTAATACCACCTGTCTTGGGCATGGAATTGAGCGACCAGGGACTTTGTACTGGAATCATAGGGCTAAAGGAGTCGTAGGGCAGCCAAGGAGAGACGGGAGGGGGGCAGTGAGGGTGTCTGATGGCCTTGTGAGGGCTCTGCTTGGAGGCAGCACTCACCTCCTTCAGCCTCTTCACCGCATACACTGTGTTCCGCATCACTGCCCGGTACACACGCCCAAAGCCGCCCTCCCCAATCTTCAGCTCCTCTGAGAAGTTGTGGGTGCCCTGGGAAATCTCACAGAGGGGCCAGCAGAATGGAGAGGCATGGGCCCCCTGTAGGAGGGACACTGGGCTCTTTGAGCTTGGCTGTGGGAAGAGACCCTGGATCAGGTATATTCTGGGTCTCCCCCACTTTGTCCAGGGCTTCAAGCTCCCAAACCCCAGCTGCCTCCCATCTGACCAGGCTTGGCTGACTGGGGCTCTGCCATGCACCAAAGGCTGAGTTTCATCTCTTTGTCTCTGCCCTTCCCTGGAGCTAGGGGACACCTACCTTGGTAGAGGAAGGAGCTGTTGATGGTGGTGGTGGTTGGAGGGAAGCAGGGCTTGGGACCAGGCCAAGCTCAGGCCCCAAATGGGTCTGGGAGCCTGGAAGAGCTTCACAGACACACCAGTGAGAGGTAAGCAGAGACCAGCAGCAGGGTCTACAGCCCTGGCCATGGTCAGGTGGCCCTTTCTCAGGTCCCTCACGCCCAACACCAGAGCCCTCTTACCTGGGGAGGGGAGGGTGGAGACTGAGGATGGTAACTTCCGGGGAGTCCAGGTTTCAGCCTCCTGGGGTGCAGAGATGCTGCTGGGCCTTGGGGCAGTGGTGCTGTGGGGCAGGTGTGGGGCAGGAGGGTGCCCTGGGTTCCAAGGAAGGAAGGGAAGGTTGAGACCCTTGTCAGGGTGGGCAGGGGCCCTGGGGGTCCCTCCGCGCCCCTAGTCCCAGGGACTCGGGGCACTTGGGCTCACAGGCTGTGATGATGTCGCGCGCACGGAGCAGCTGCAGATGCGTGAGGATGTGCACGAGGTCGGCCACGCGGGCATTGCGGTTGATCCAGGGCCACAGCACGCTGGCTGTGCGCTGTCCAGAACGCTCGCACAGCCGCAGCTCGGTCTGGTCCCGCACTATCAGGGCCGCTGCAGGACCGGGGGCGTCAGGCCTGGGGGCCCGGGAGCCCGCCGCCACCCACCCCCTCCGGCCCACCCGCCGTCACTCACCGAACTGGCACCAGTCGGCTGGCTCCAGGGCGTCCATCACTTTGTAGAAACGGCACATAACCCAGGGAGGCACCTCGTACAGGAAGTGCTGCGCGCCGGGGGCCGCGGGCTCCTCCGGTCCCGGCCCCCCGGCCATGGCCGCCGCCGCCCGGCCGGGGCCTCTCGGGGCCTCTCGAGGCCGCGGCGGGTGCAGGCCTGGGCCGGCCGGGTCGGCGGACACTGACTCACTTCCCCTTCTAGGCGGCCTCGTGCGACGCCCGGCGGGGCGGAAGAGGCGGTGCCCGGGCCAGCAGCCACCTCGCACGCAGGTGGGGGGGGCTCCCCTCGGCCACACGGGGGCGCCCCGCTACCCTTTGCAGCGCGGAGGTGGGGGGAAAGGACGCGGGTGGAACCCCTACCCCTCATGTCAGCGTGAGGCCGGGCAGAACGGGCTTCCAGGTGGAGGGCCCTTGTGAGTGGGACTCTGAAGGATGAAAAGCGGCTCCCACACTGGAGACGAGGGGCACAGCAAAGGAACGGGACGTCCCAGGAAGACCGCTCTTGCCAGCCTGCTGACAGTCACTAAGAGGCCCCGTTATTTGGGAGGCAGTAGAGAGTTGGCAGAGTTCAAGGCGGGGCGGGGTCAGATGTGGCTCGCAGAAAAGTTCTCCCTCGCCCATGATTCTCATCAGCTGTTGGTGAAGCCGGCTGCATGAAGAAGGGTGTGGAAGCTTGTACACCAGGCCGCCTGCTTCAGCACGCATCAGCAATCAGTAAGTAGCTCTTTGCCACGTTTCCTTCTCTGCTGGCTTGTCCGACTGGCACAGAAACGTGTTGGTCTCCTGACAGTGGCCTTGGCATTGCCCTCCTCTCAGCCTCCTGCTGCCCCTTTGTCATACTTCTGGCCCTGTGAGGACACCACAGACCAGCAGCCTCTCTTGCCCTACTCCCAGTCTCTCGTGCCTGTTTCCTTGACGCTCTCCACCCTGGGATTGGTTTGGCTTCTCTGGCCATTCCTTTGCTGCTCTCTGGCAGACACCATCTGGCTGTCATCTCACTGAGCATCTTTGGAGGTCACCCCTTCCCACAGGCCCACTGCCCTCACCTTACCTTGATGCAGGGGGTTCCTTGCTCCATCTCTGTCCAGAGGGCCTTCCTCAGGCAGTCATCAAGCCACCACACTTTCCTGGACAAGTCCTTTCCAAGGTCCCCAAATGTTCCTGTGGAGGCCCAGTTCTTTGGGCCTGTTTACAGGGCCATGACAGCCTACCCCTACCTGCCCACCTTGTGTCTAGCTCACCCTCTGCACTCATCGGTAGCTATCAGCCATTGAGAACTGCCCCAGCTGTCCTCCAATGTGGCAAGAATGCTGTTCCCCACAGCCATGAGTTTGCTGTTGCTCTCCCGGCCCTTGTTTATGAAGGTTGAGATTTGGCAGCTGTAGGAACAGTGTCCTGAGCTCCCAGGCAGCTGCCACAGCCTCTGCACACTGCACATGTCCTCTCCCATACAGTTTTCCAGAACGGGAGCCCCAAGCCTCTGCACCTGACTCCTCACTGCACCAGGCCTCCAGCAGCACTGGGGACTGACCATTTTGTTCCTCCAGCTGGATGCGTGCAGGGAAAGCAACAAGCCTCCTCCCCCAACAGTCTTCCTCTCCTGCTCCAACCTGAAGGCAAAGGAGCATGTCAGCTCCAGCCTTTTCTCCCAGAAACTTAGGGCTGTTTCTAGAAACAAGGTCTGCCCAAGGCCCACAACTGCCCCTGTTGGAGCCTGTTCCCTGAAGCTGCAGCCACTGTAACCACTTCCAAGGAGTAGCCAACTATGCCCTGAGACCCTGAGGCTCTTCACAGGGACAGCCTTTACTGAGATGTCCTGCCCAATCCCAGCACTCTGGGAGGGCAAGGCGGGTGGATTGCCTGAGCTCAGGAGTTCGAGACCAGCTTGAGCAAGAGTAAGACCTCATCTCTACTAAAAATAGAAAAATTAGCTGGGCATTGTGATGGGTGCCTGTAGTTCTAGCTACTCAGGAGGCTGAGGCAAGAGAATCGCTTGAGCCCATGAGTTTGAGGTTGTGTGAGCTGTGATGCCATGGCATTCTACCCAGGGCAACAGAGATTGTCTCCCAAAAAAAAAAAAAGAAAAAGAAAAAAAAAAATCGCTGTGCACACTCGTACCACCCTCTATGGAATTGGGCAGGGTCCCAAGTGTATAGCGCTCACTCAAGATAGGCTCCCTGCATACAGGCTGCACTCTGGAGTCTCTTCTTACTAGGTGTGTCCACATTTGCACGGCAAACACCACTCTGAATGAATCCACAGCCTGCTGCCCCATATAGTTCTCTTCTAGCCCAGTACCAACCTGGTGAGATAGCTCCTTATAGGAAGCCAGTGACAACAGGTCCCCCTTTGGATACTCTGTCAGCATGCCCTTGACTGGTCAGGGAGCCAGGTGAGCAGTCATCAGAAGCCATATGTGGGTCTCATTGGTCTGGAACACAGGAGGAGCCAAGGCCTAGGGCTCTAACAGCACTTAGCAAGTAAGCCCTAGGAGGCACTCTCCTCACACAGGGACAAGGAAGCTGTGCTGCAGGCAGACTCATGCCAGGCCCTGCCCTCCACATGCTGGAGCAGCCAAGGAAGGTGCCAGGAAGGCTAGTGTGTGGAGTGGGCTTCCCTTTCCTCTCGTGGCAGTCCTGAAATTGGCTATCTGGGTTTAGGGACAGCCAGATGAAATGGGGAAACACTACCATGTTGTCATGTGAGCTGGAGAGGGGGACTTCTGTCTTATAATGAAAGCCCAGACCTTGAGTCACTTTCACAGAGAGATTTATCGAGAATGCTAACAGCACAGGATACAGTACTTCCCAACAAAAGGTGCAAACGCATCACTTAGAAAGGCATGCTATTTCTTTGCTTTCACATGTATTAAAAAACTTACAAAAATAAAATAAAACTGCGTGCTGCCCATCTTTTCAAATAGTAAAAGAACCTTATGAAAAAAATCACTTGATTTTACAACAAAAGACACAAACGGACATTTTTATGTAAATTTATAAGGCAAACTCTTTATATAATAAATAGGTTACAGGGATTCAGTGGGGAGGGTGTTTTTGAAACGTATACAGGTACATTCAGACAGGTTTACTGAAATGGTACAAATTTCCTTAATAAATTGCCTTTTGTTTTTAAATATATCAGTGCTTTCAGTCATTTGGCTATACACAACCTTTTTTTTGAACACTACAAAAAAGCAATCAATAATTTTTGTTGTTAAAACGACCTACTTATTTTCTAAAGTAATTGTCCCAAAACACAAAAGTGAAGGTGAGTGTGGCAGGGAGTTTAGAGACATCTCCAGCTAAGTCTGTCCTGGCTTGTCCCTGTACCCTACATGCACTTCTTCCAACCTCAGATGGGTTTCTGGGCTGGAGTCAGCTCCCTTCTGCACAGGGTAGCTTGTGACACTGGCAACACTGTCCAAACACCTTGTCCTCCAGGATGGCACAGGGGAGCATGACTTTGACTTGGCAGGGGGCAGACACCCTGCTGGCTTCCTCCAGCTACTACACCCCATGTGCAAATGCTCACTACAGTCAGGACTGTCCTCACCTCTCAGCAGACAGGCCATCAGGTGCTATGGGAGCCCAAAACAATGTCTGACATAGGTAACGGCTCTCTGAGAATGATCTGTTTTTGCCATGGAAAGGTAACATGTTTCTCATGTCCAAATTTTGCTAGCGACTAGATGACAAGCCCTTCCACCTTCATTTTATTGCCCCAGATGGTGGGGACTAGAAATGTCATAGTGTTGTGCACTGGAGCACAGGGTGGGGTGTGACAAGTGTTTCCAGTGGCAAGGTCCATAGGGCATGCCTTGGAGGTGAGAATGCCACCCTTCCAGGAAGAGCTGCAACATATGCCTGGCCTGTACCAACAGCCCACTCCACAGTGGAGTGTCCTGGTCACACCCTTACCCCAACCTACCCCCTTCAGTGAGGTCAGCTCTGCACACATCCCCTCTTGGCTCCCCTCTAAGGATCAACTTGTCTTCCCTTAAACATAATGAATGATGGTAATGAACTCAGGAGAGGGAAACCCAAACTGATTTTGCCCTGATTTTGAAAATGTGAAGTGTTTGGTCTGTTTGCTGGGAATAGGGCTCCCAAGCTTAACTTGTTTTGGTGATTTCTGGCCTATGTGGGAAGAGCTATGTCTTCAGCTCTTTCCTTATCTCGCAGTCAACTTCCCCCTCCCTCCGAGTGCTTTTGTTTGTAAAGAAAAGGTGTCTAGAAGCATTTGTCTCTGGAACAATTACTTTAAACATGGTTACAATACAGACTTCAGTTCAAACACAGAAGAGATTTACTTAGCAAAGTTCCTTTCACCCATCAAAAATTACACAAATATAAGCCTCAACATCACAGTTAAGAGGACCAGTAGAGAGAACCTTGTGTTTGTAACACAAAAGGAGAAATAAAAACCAAACCAAACCCAAACAGAAAAACCCCAGAAAGACAAGGAAAGGGCATAGAAGGAAGGAAGGAGAGCAAACACAGCACACGGTACAGTGTCCAGATACACGGGGAGCCCAGCACAAGGAACGGGCTCGGCACACATTGAGTAACAGTCCTGGTGATATTTGGTCATATATTCATCAACTACTGACTCTGGAGCGGCTGTTATTGATTGAAGCAGTGACAAATCAAACGGAAAAGGAGGCCGTGGTAGCAAGGGAAGGAGCAGGCTTCAAGTTCTCCACCTTTTGCACTCCACTGTTAAGCTCCCCAGAAACATTGAACCAGGTGGGCCCTGCTCCATCCAGGCAGGGCTAGAGGTTACGGGGTGAGGCTAACTCAGGTGCTGATTTCATGTCAGTCAGAAATCACGACTGATTTCATGTCAGTCAGAGTGTGGACACACTCAGACACCCACCTGTTAGTGGCCAAACAGCAGCAATGGCCTCCTCTGCCCCCAGCCCAGGCTGGGTAGGAAAGAACATGGCGACCTGCTGCTAATACTGAATGTGGTGGAGCAGGCCCTGCGGGCAAGGGGGCCCAGAGGCTGTCCCAGCCTGGTCCTCCCCAGGGCCTGAGGGTAGCCTGGCCACTTGACTGTGTCTCACTTGGATTCAGGCCTCAGAAGCAGCAATGATGCAGGGAGAGAAGCTTCTGGCCCTGGTGATTATAATGCTCTCTGCTTTGGAAGAACAAGTTTCTGGATTTTTTTTTTTTTTTTGGTGTTTTTACTTACTTAAAAAATGATCAAAAACAACTGTTACAGCTAAACTCTCTAGCAGATATTGCTCATTAAGAATTACAAAAGCAAATGCAATTACTCATAGGATGGGGAGAAGAGGCATTTTTGGAGTCTTTACTACTTCCTGGAGGGACTCACTAGACTGCTGCACATGATTCTGGGGTCCCTGTTATTCTACCTGATACAGCTCGTAAATTTAAAGACAGGACAGGCCTGCTGTGTCCCCGCCAGCTCCCACTTTGAGCCCTGCTGGAGGGGAGGCCTGCTAGCTGACTCTCTGGAAGGGGGCTGGGGGGATCAGGTACCCCAGGGGACTCCAGTTTCTCTTCCCCAGCAGAAGGGGACCAGGCTTTAGTGGGTCAATGGAGTGCTCTCACATCTGCCCGCTGAGGTGAACTATCCTGCACCCAGAGTCTTGGGACCACTTTCACAAGTGCAAGAGAAATGGAGTGCAAAACCCGGGTGCTGCCTGGAGCCTCCTTTGCTTGGCACAGGGAAGCCCTTGAAAGAAGCGAGGAAAGACCACGGATCTGCTTGGACAGAAGAAGTGACCAGCAGACAGATTTGTCGTTTTTTTTTTTTTTTTTTTTTTTTCTTTTTTTCTTTTTTTATTTTCCCTTGTCCTATGCTATGGTTATCAGAAATATTGTAATTAAGCAACAGGTATAATTTTAACAGGTCTTTTTTTGTGTGGAGCCACAAGCAAAATGAGTTTATAATTGTGCAATATACAGATATATATATATATATATATATATAAAAACCCCAACTGCTTTGTGTGTCTAGTCGGTGCATTAAATAAAAGGGACAGAAAAATTAAAAGCAGAACTAAAAAGCAAAATGAAAGCCCAGGATAGAAGAGACAAAGCAGGCCTATGTGTACAGTCTGTAAGTTACTGGGTATAATCAGGGTCACCAGGAAGCACAGCTTTGCCACTTGACACACGGACAGTGCAGGGAGAGGGACTATCAGTGCACAGGCACTCTCACTGCTGAGCAGGACCCAGAGAAAGGTAAGGCAGAGGGGGAGCCGGGGAGCAAAGCCACTTGGAGGTTTCTCAAACATCTTCAATTCAAAGGCAGGTTTTCATCGGTGAGGGCCTGGGCTCCGCCTGTGTGAAGTTGGTGGGGAGTGTCCTCCCTCCTGGCACTGCCCTCATACCTGCCCTCCCCCTGCCTCTGGATAGGGCAGGAAGAGGGGCTCCAAGAGGCAGCGAGAGATTTGGGAGAGGAGCATGTTGAGAGGGAAGTGTCAGGGTGCGTGTCACACAGCTGCTCCAGAGGCCCATGACCCACAGAGCAGAGCAGGAGGAATGTGTGAGGGCAGGGCACACCACAGGCAGAGACGGCCTCCTAGTTTCCTGGGTGTTCCCTGAAAATCGGTGCTGGGGGCAGGCTGTCAGTATAAGAGAACAGGGAAGTGAGGTGCTGCTAGACCTTCTGGGTCCCTGGTGAACACTCTTGCTTTCCATACCAAGACCTGGGCTCTTCAAGCTTTGGGACCAGGCTAACCTTCATATTACCCCCAAAGGACAGGGTCAGAAGCGGTATCCTTGGGGACTACTACCCAAAGAGAGACTGGCTCTCCACTAACGACATGGCCCAACATCTCAGGAGGCCTGATGCCACCTCCTCAAATACAGAGTGTTAGGCTAGATTTCCCTTTGCCTGTAACACGCACCAGACATATCCAGCCGAGCACTAAGTGTTTTCAGATCAGCACTTTTGCAAAAGCTTGCTTGCTCTTACTCATTCAGAAATATCCAATGTATTTTTCTGCCAAACATTTTCTGAGCTTTCCTTCTAAATTGTTGAGAACTAGTTTCAGAATTCAAAATTTTCCTCCTTTAATATGTAGTTTTAGACTCTGGGAGAGGCAGTATTCTAGCAATTTATAACAAGTGGACTACATATGCCTTTTCTAAAGACTGATATAGTATCTAAGAGAGAAAGACAACAAAACGGAGAGAAATCAACAAATCCTTTAGAGCAGAGATAGTTCTCTGATGGAGACAGCAGAGAGAGGCAGAGCGGGAAGAGGGCACAGAGAGAGCAGAGGGCTCTGCCCCAGACATAGGATGCTGCTGCTTCTGTGCCACGGCAGCTGTTCTAGGCCTGTTCCAAGGCCGGAACTTAGGGGATTTGCTATGTGATCCTCCACAGGGGCTCTAGAAACAGCCATTAGAGCTAGGATCTTGTAGGTGTGAACTTGAATCAGGCAATCAACTTGGGGCAACATACAGCCTAAAATTGATGAACAAAGGTCTTCTCAAAGGACTGGGGCCTGTGACCTCCTCCAGCTTAGTCGGCCCAGAGAGCCTGGTTGGAATGCACTGAAGAGGCCATGGCTAGAGGGGTTCAGAGCTCTGGCTGTCAGGGTATAGTTGGGCTAAACCAAATCTAGCTGATCCTACTTGGTGGATTCAGTTCATATCCTTTTGCTGTCTTGAGCTTGAGCCACTTATTAAAAGTTATTGAAAATCCAGAGGTCCTGTCAGCTAACTCCCTTTTCCATCAGACTTGGCAGTTTGTTTCTGGTTATTATCCTTTCATGGTCTCTGTCACAGCAATGATAAGTTGCACAGAGAAGCAGGTGACAATCTGGGGCTGCTCCAGCTCCCATTTCCACTATTGGTGGCATGTCCTAGAATGATGCCACCGAACAGACTGAATTGGGCTATCACCATCCAGTGAGTTGAGAGGCTAGGGCTCCTGGTCAAGTTTGGCACTGATGGATTGGGGAAAGTGGCATTTCTAGGTGTTCCCTGTGCCTTTTGATGTGGAAATACAGCATCAGCAGAAGGGATCTGTACTATAGCCTAGCTGTGGCCAAGTGCACCCAGCTCATTGCATTGTCAAGGCTGGCAATTCCACTGGTTATGACAAGTCCACCAAACAGGCAGGGCAGGGCCAGGATGGGAGTACCTAAGAGGAGCTTGAGGACAGTCTTCTGTCAGGAGAGGAGGTAGTAACTAACAACTAGAACAAGGGTGAGGGAGACTGTGGATGTGACCTTAATGACCTAGCCTCACAGGTATTTGAAGGCTTTTGGTCAATTCATTCCTGTATTCTTTACTTCACTGAAAGAGCCCCCCCAGTATTCATAGTGTTTAGGTATGACAAAATTGAGGTCACACCCCTAAACTGGGCCCATCACAGCTGGTGAGAATCCTGTGGCTTAAGGCTTTCCCTCCAACCTCCTGTCAACCTGACCCTAAGGCAGGGGCAGCATGGGAGCTACAGGGTTCCTGCCTGCCAGGGTGATAAACCATGCCGCCTTCATTTGGGGAAGGAGAGGGAATGGGGAAGAAATTGGGGGAAAGATAGAAGACCCTAAAGAGCTTTAGGCGCCACCTGCAGCTTTGGAAGGAACTCTAAGGAAAGGCAGCTGGGGAGTGAGGGAGCTGCAGGTGAGGTCCAATCAAAAGAAAATAACACCTTGAATGTTGTGTTCCTAACCACAAATGCTCTTGAATGAACTGTCATGGGCAATGGGGAGCCTGGTGGGCACCTGTACTCCTTCTACCAGGACCAGATCACACTTGGCCGATGGAGAAGCCAGCTCCTGACACTGAGTCTAGGAGCCACACTTCACTGGACTAAATATATAGTATGTTAAAAACCTGACTGACCAAAACATCTCAGTGACAACCTGGTTGGATGCCACACTCACATGGGTAGGTGTCCTCTAGGGGTGCTGGGAATGCGAGGCCACTGCAAGGACAGGAGCCTTTTGTCCTTGGAGGAAGAGGGGCTCTGAAGGACCCCTTTCCTTTCTTGGGGAGGAGTCAGAAGTGAAGGGGGGAGGTCAACAGCACATTAGGTGGAAGAGCTCAGGGATCAGGCTGATGGGAGTCTGGTTGCAGGACTTGCTTTTACAGCATAAGGAAATGGATACACATATGCTAGAAAGTCCAACTATGAGACTTTACAAACAGAATGGGGCAAACTCCCTCACTTCTAACCATTCCAGAAGAGACAAACATTTTTTTTCTTAAGCTACTGATTGGAACTGTCACTATGGTTCCTGATCGCTAAAGACTGGCAAGAAGTGCTAAGACAGTTTCTATGATGTTTCACTCCTTCATGATTACACCATAGTAAGGAAGCCAAGGGACAGTAACTGAAATACACAAGACAACACGCACTTGACAGTTCATGGCAGCAGCTCACATGGGACATGCCTGTAGGTGTTTCTGGAAGCATAAGACTGCTGTCTCATTTGCTACTTTGATAAGGTACTTCTCAGTTGGACAGATTTAGATATAAGAGACATCTCTGTAAACACAGAAAAAGATGTACCAATACGATGAAGATATGCAGCGAGGTAAGGACTTCCTGAACAGAGGCTAAAAAGACAGGGTTCCACATGAAAACGGAGCGGTTAGAACCGCAGCAGGCCCAAGCCTCTAAACCCCAGGCCATACCCCAGGGCCAGATGGTCAATTGCCTAGTGTTCTGGCCCCACCCAGTCTCTGGTGACAAAACATTTCCATTAGAAAAGGAGGAACAAAGGATGGGCTGGTCCCAGCTTGGGTTTTGGGGGTCCACTAGCTCTGCCACACTATGATGGACTCTGGATCTGTGAGTGAGGCCAAAGTCAAGGTGACAGGGAGTCCCTGCTGGGCCACTTGATGACTCTGGCATGCCACTGGGGCCTCTGTGCTTTTCTCAGTTACCAAATCTGGTCCAGCTCCTGCGGCCCACTTCTCTAGAGCAGGAGGTTAAAAAGGCTCATTGTTTAGGGTCTGAAAAGCCTTTTGCTTTTTTCTTACCAGGGAAGAGGGGTCTACCTAGGAAAGCAAGACCTTGCTACTCTTGCTCTTCATAGAGAGGCCAGGTTGGACTCAGCAGAGCCCAAGTTTTCCTCAGAGCTCATAAAGGGGGTCTGGTACTGGCAGCAGGATGGCAAAGGGCAGGGAGGGCTCTAGTGGTGGGAGCTGACAATTGTCAGCTTGGTATATAGTTGGGCACTGTGGCTGCCTGAAACAGAAAGGATGAACTGTGAGGAAGGGGAGAAAGGAAAGGATGAAATGAAAGAAAGACAGAAATGGAAGGAGAGGAGAGAAACCAATCAGGAAGTCCTTATAAAATTGCAGCAAACACTTAGAGTTTCGGAGCTTCGTGGGAACCCTATGTGCTGAGCCCACTTTAAAACAAGCGCAGGTATATACAGATCCAGGTAGTTCTGAACATTGTCATGTCTGGTGGCTTGAGGGACAAAGTATCACCAATTCAAGCCAGTTTGCTCTCAGAGCATCTAGTTGTTTTGAAGTGGGAACATGAAGACTCAATAGTGCAAATAATTCTAAGCTGTCCCTACAGGAGTAGAATTGGAAAGTAATTGGAAGAACATTTTCCTCTCCTCCCCCTTTGCCCCCTGCCCTGTCCACTAAGTCTCTAACTACCAGTCACAGACTGCTCTGAAAGGTTAGGAGTCCCTCTCATCCCATAGAGCTCAGCCCAGCCCAGCCCCGACCCCGAGCCAACTTGCCTATACCTCGTTCTGCCACCACCATGGCCTCTCTAGTGATACCCACTGGAGGACGTCCCTTGAGAATGGGCAATGCCACCTCACCCTGGGCCATCCTTTCCTGTTGGCTCAGGCCAGTCTACTCCCAGCAATTCAAGGGACAACTCCCTCCTAGCTACGCCAAAACTGGAGCAGACAGGTGCCACTTTAACTGTACTGTGAAATGCCCTTGTCAGTTTTGGATTGGGGTTGGTATGGGGCCAGACTTGTGCCACCATGGGTGGGATCACATGGGCCACAGGGACTGGCCGTCTCTGTCATCTTCTCTCAAGAATCCAACCATCTCTCCTGCCTCACACCTCCCTGTCCCAATGTGACTGGGAATGGGTGAGGTGGGGGGAGCTGGGGGAGCTGTAGGCAGGGCACCAATGGCACCAAAAATGGGAGTGTCCTCAACTGCTCTCTGTCCCTAATACCACATGGGGGAAAGGTCTATGTGGGAGGTGAGGTGCCTGGTCAACAGCTTGTCTGGTCAGTAGTATCTGCAGCAAGCCTTGTTGAAGGAGCCTAGTTTAGAAAAGTGCAAAGCTACTTCTGGCCCTGGTTAGGTCTTCAACCTGACTGTGCTTGTCAGTAAGAAAAACATCCCCAATGCTCCAACTACTCCCACCCTGAAGCCACGAAACTCTAAGTTTACTGAAAGAAAAAAAAATATTTTTTATTTCAGTTAATCGGGAAGCTTTGTCAGAGCCCTACCCATAAGGAGAAGAGACAACAGCTGCCTTTATTCTTGTTGGTTTGCTTTGCAATCCGCTCTGTGTAAAGTCAGCTAACTCTCTCGGTCACGGGCGTCCGGCTGTCCACAGGCTCCTCTCTATTTGGCCTTGGCATGGAGGATGAAACAATGTCTTTGCGCTCTCCCTCCCCTCGGTGTTTGTACTTTTCTGCAGCCGTGGCGGCGGTGGTGACCACAGGCTGAGTCTTAGCTGGCTCCTTGGGGCAGCCATCACTCTCCAGTGAGCCTCCTCTGGGCATCTTCTCCTCTTTGCAGATGCTGCTGCTCAAGTCCTGGGGCTCAGGGGGGCTGGTGGGGTCCTCAGAGCTCTCAGGCTCAGGTGGGGGTGGGGGCAGGGGTGGGAGCAGCGGCACAGGGGCCTTTGGGGACTCTGAGTGGTGGTGATGATGGTGGTGCTCTTTTTTGGGGGGCGAGGAGGTGCTGCTGCTGCGCCCCTTGGGGCTGCTCTCCTTGCTTTTCCGCCCAGGGCTCTTGCAGGTCTTCAGTCCCTTCCCGCTCTTCTCACCAAGAGTGGACACTAGCAGGGGCTTCACTACCTCCTTGACCTCGATGCTGACTGTCTCCCGGGTCTTACGCTTCTTGATGGGGAGGACAGTCTCCTGTACGGACCGGATGGAAGACTCCTTCACAGCTTTCTTTTTGGCCTCTGCAGCAGCAGCTGCCACCACACTCCCAGGCTTTCGGCCCCGTTTCTTGGGAATGGCTTGGGGGTCAGCCTCAGCTTTTCGCTTCCTCCCAGGGCGTTTGATTACCATGACCTGAGTGGAAGTGGTGGCCCCACCCCCCTCAGCCTTGCCCCCTGGTGAAGCTTGAAAAGGCATCTTGACGAGCAGCTTCCCAGGACTTTTCTCCAGGACCCTTTTCACCTGTACACCCTCTGATGTTGCTGCCTTGGGTCTCGCAGTGCCACTCCCTTTGGGGCGTCCCCGACCTCTGCCAGTGCCTGGAGCTTTGGGAGATTTGGGCTTCTTAGGTGGTTTCTGCTCTCGCCGGGAGGGGCTCCCTCTCCCGGTTACCGTGAAGTCAAAATCATTAGGGTCCAGGGATGTGTCGCCTACCTTTTCAAAGTATGCAATCAACTCCACTTTAGAGCGGAAGGCTTTTCCCTGGGGACTGTGGGAATAAATGGAGAAACACAAAGAACAATCAGAAACTTTCCATGGCAATGTCAGAGATGGGGCAGAGTACACGGTGGTATCAAACTCTCTGACAGACATTACTAGTGAACAAGAGTCACACTTAGGAAAAGCCAGGATAAGCTAAAGAAGGGCACAGGCAGGGTTATATGTGAAGCAGTGTAGCACAGGTAGGGGTCAGGTCGCCTGGTAGAAGTGGGCACCTGTATGGCCTGCTCTGAGGCTCAAACAGCTTGGTGCTGGCTACTCAACAACTGGGGCTGGGCTGCCCCTCATGGACCTGCTGCCACCAAGGCCACTCCTCTGGCCCTCCCAGGCCTCTCCACAATCTAGCAATCATAGGGGCCAGGCCTGACATAGTGGGGGCCCATCAGGCTGGGGGCCATTCTGCTGGTCGGTGCCTGGGCCTTATGTATCACCAGAACATTCCTGCATCTGAACTTAGGCCTGGTGCTCACCCTCTGGGAACTGGTTTCAACAGATAAATGAAAGAGTCGTGGAATCGCAATGAAGCTCTCTGCAAATGTCCTTTGAAAGCTGCTAACCTTTTTGGGATCATTTGAGGGGCTTAACTGACATGTGCTTCTTCATTCTTCTGAACTTCTGACTCTGGAAGTTAATCTGCTTCAATAGGAAATGCCTAGCTACCAGCCCAAAGCTGGACAAATAGAAAAGGGAAAGTTGGAAAGGTACATGAAGTTTGTCTGACTGTGTTTGCAAAGACCCTGTTAAGAGAACCCATCCTTTCCCAACACTGATGTGCAGGAAAAAACAAAGTCAGAGTGGGCTCTATCGCTACTCCCTTTCCAGACAAGGACTTGAGGTGTGGAGAGGGTAAAGGGCTTATTCCTCTAGAACTCCTCACTTAGGGCAGTGGCCTCTGTACATGGTTACCCCTTCTATACTCGGTCTTGGTGTCATTATTTATGCCCCCTACAGGTATGGTTATGCACACTCATTTTTGTGATCCATCAGCAGCTGAGAGCTGTCACTTCAAGGTAGCCCTGTCCCTAACCTCCCACCCACCCTGCCCTCCCCACCCTGTAGAGACAGGAGTTATTCTTACTCACTTGATCAAATACACATCATACTTCCCAGCGGAGCGGCCAGATTTCCTTTGCTTAAGTTTTCGTGTCCAACCTTCAGGCAGGGTGGGGTCATCATACATGGGTCCCCGGTCACGAATGATGGAGCGCCTCTGTTTGGGAGAGGCAGAAGCTTCTGGCACAGCCGGGGCAGAACCTGACCCTTCTGATGTCTCTGCTTTGCCTGCCTCTGCTGGCTCAGCAGAATGGTGGGCTGATGGCTGCAGAGGCTCATGCTTGCCCTCTTTGTCTTCTTTCTTATCTTTCTTCACTTTTTTAAACTTTAGGGGTTTGTCCTTGAGGCCCTGGAGGTCCTGGTCTTCTGACTTTTCTTCCCTGAAGTATTAAATAAGTATGTAAGTATCACAGAAAACACATCAGGCTGCAGAAAGAGTGGGTAAAGGCAGGATACCCCCCAACATGCAAGGCCCTAGGCCACTGTATACTCAAGGTCCTGATGCACCCTTGCCCAGGACAACGGGGCCCAAATATTTCTTTGCTGGTGGTGCTGACCTGCACCATGGCGATTGCCACATCCTACTCCTAGCGCTGCAGGAGTGAGTAATCCATACAAGTGTCTTTCTTCTGAGTAGAAATACCATGTGGTTTCAGGCTTGGTGTCTATAGCTCAGTGACTAGGGAGCCAGCCACACACACTGGAGCTGGCGTGTTGGAATCTAGCCTGGACCTGCCAAACAATGACAACTACAATAAAAAAATAGCCGGGCCTTGTGGTGGGCGCCTATAGTCCCAGCTACTTGGGAGGCTGAAGGAAGAGAATTGCTTAAGCCCGGGAGTTGGAGGTTGCTGTGAACTGTGACGCCATAGCACTCTACCAAGGGCGACAAAGTGAGACTCTGTCTCAAGAAAAAAAAAAAAAAAAAAAATACCGTGTGGCTTCTCAGCATACCACCTGGCAGAGGCCACTTTACACACCCCAAGGGCCTCTGGACTTGACAGTTGACAACTGGGGAAAGGGAGATGGCCACCCAAAATTGGGGTGAGGGTCCCCTTCATGAAGGCCCAGGCTTGGGTATAGTTTTGGGTTACTCGAATGTATTACCCCATCTATCAAATCAGTGCAACAAGGCATGCCGCAATCTGCTGATGAAACGTGGTCTGGCATTGCCCCTTGCAAGGTGGCACACAATGCAGTGTCATAGAAAGAACACACAGGTATGGAGCCCGCCAACGTTAGCTCAAACCCTGGCTGTGCCACTTCTCAAACAAGAACCTGAGCAAATGCCTTAGCATTCTGTCCCTCAGTTTCCTCATTTCAACAATGGGTGAGCCATCCAGAGGCACCTTTACTATAAGGATCACCGGTGAAAAGGTACAAGGGCACTGTATAAACACTGGTTATCCCCGGCAACAGGAACTGCTACCTTAGGTTCTGATGTGATTAGAGAAGCGATCCCAGGTTGTATGAGTCGTTGTCACAAGATGTTCCCTTGCAGGAACAGCCTCAGCCTTAGTAGACTCAAAGGGAAAGGCAAGGAAAAAGGTGTGGTCCTAACATAGGCATGTGTCCCCTTCCTGCTGGTACAGAAGAGCACCCTCCCCATTCCAGGGTAGAATACTTCCCTGTTCTTCTCTGCTGATGGAAGCAGTTCCTTCCCTACACATCAGTTTAGCCTAGTAGGGTCCCTTCCTCATGTATTTCAGCAATGGCCACAATGAGGCCCCAAACCCCACGTCTAGCCAAGATGCTCTAGTGGGCCATCTGTCTCGTTGATACTCCCTAGGACTACAAAGTTGAGCCACACTGCCTTCATCTATAGCTCTAGCTGGGCCAGGCCAAGGGAGGCTTGGAAAGAAGCTACTGCCTGCTACTACCTTAGTTAGCAGTTCATTGTGGAAAAGAGCATGATTGTTCCTGTCCTCTGTGTTCTCAGCCCCACAAGCCCCCGGTTTTTTTTTTTTTTTTTTTTTTTTTGGAAAGAGCCCCACCGGTCCCCCGGGGTAGGGTGCCCGGGCCTTAACCCCCACACGAACCACCAACCCCGAGGCCCAACCGAGTCTCCTGGTT
>CAUYPK010020665.1:0-36290 GCA_963574355.1 Loris lydekkerianus | reverse complement strand
TTATAGCTTTCACATGAAGGTTATAACCCAACTATACCACAAGACTATGGGGAAAGGACCAAGGAAGGGGAAGGGAGGGGGGAGGTTTGGGTGGAGGGAGGGTAATGGGTTGGGCCACATCTATGGTGCATATTTTTATCTATAATAAAAAATAAATAAATAAATAATAATAATAATAATAAAAGAAATTTTAAAAAGTAATAAATAACCTGCCTTTCCTCTTGGTATCTTGAAATGGTTTCCACTTTTTATTAGAATTTTGGAATTTTACCCTGATATGGCTAGATATGGATTTGTTTCTATTTAGTAGGCATACATGTCTTTCTTCCATTTTAGAAAATTTTTAGTCATTACCTCCTAAAATATTACCTCTCTCCTTCTTTTTTATTTTATCATCCTAGATGTCCTAATAGAAGATATAGCTTTCCATTGCATCTTTTACATCTTGTATATTAGAATTTTCATTTTCTCCACCTCCTTATGTCTCAGCAGTGATTTCCTCAACTCTATCACCTACTATACTTCACTAGTCCTCTTTTTTCCGCATCTATTGTTAATTTGCACAGTGGGGACATATTTTGTTATTACTAATGTTTCAATAACAATATTTTTATTTATGTATATATTCTATTTTTCATGTGTATTGTGTCTAGTTGTAGTTCTTGACTTAAGGATCTTGTTACTTGCTTTGTCTTTTTTTTAATTTTAAATATGTTAAGTTCCCTTTTCTGTTGTCTTATAGTTCTTGAATGTAGCCATCTTTTGCATCTTTAGACTATCTCTCATGGTGTTAGATTCCCTTATGTACTAAGATTTCTTTATTTCTGTGAACTCATCAAATTAGGTGGGAACAATCTTCTGCAAATGTTAAACACTTATCCTGGGTTGAAGAGAATATTTTACAATTTCCTCTGCTATGACTCATGTGTTCTGAAGCAAATTTTACTTTTGTTTCTGAATCAAGTCATTGGTGAATTCTGGCCCACATCTTAGTGCTACAGGGTCTCAGTATATCAAAGTTTACTCAATTCTACCCCAAGTCTGTGCTGAGTAGGCAGCTTCTGGTTTATACAGGGAGTTGTGTTCAGGCTCTAACCCTGCATACAGAGTTCTTAACCTGATTTTTCAGCCCTACGTCAACATTCTAAGTAATATCCATTTTGACTTTTTCTGTAGGCTACACAGCTTTAATTCCCTCTGAACATAATTTGTTCCTTCATTGTTTATGTCACCTGGAAACTTTCTTTGAGTTTATTTTATTATTATTATTATTATTATTATTATATTATTTTATTATTATTAAATCATAGCTGTGTAAATCATAGATGTGTACAATAATGTATTTATGGCGTGCAATGTGCTAGTTATATATACAATTTGAAATACATCCAACTGGCTAACATAGCCTTCACTGCACTTTCTTAATTATAATAATGTTAAGACATTTACGCTCTACACTTAGTAGATTTGAAATTGGCCTGGGAGAATATTTTATTCTGGGCAATTGAAGCAACATCAAAAATACATTCCTGGTATCTGATCAAACTAAAAACCTTCTGCACAGCCAAGAACACAGTACATAAAACAAGCAGACAGCCCTCAGAATGGGAGAAAATATTTGCAGGCTATGTCTTTGTCAAAGGTTTGATAACCAAAATCCACAGAGAACTCAAACATATTAGCAAGAAAAGAACAAGTGATCCCATCTCATTGTGGGCAAGAGATTTGAATAGAAACTTCTCGGAAAAAGACAGGCACATGGGCTACACACACATGAAAAAATGCTCATTATCCTTAATCATCAGAGAAATACAAATCAAAACTACTTTGAGATATCATCTAACTCCAGTAAGATTAGCCCACATCAAAAAATCCCAAAACT
Source organism: Loris lydekkerianus (assembly GCA_963574355.1). Taxonomy (NCBI): domain Eukaryota; kingdom Metazoa; phylum Chordata; class Mammalia; order Primates; family Lorisidae; genus Loris; species Loris lydekkerianus. The sequence goes on along the minus strand of CAUYPK010020665.1, from coordinate 34,408 downwards.
ATAGATGTTGGTGTGGATGTGAAGAAAAGGGAACACTTCTGCACTGCTGGTGGGAATGCAAACTGATTTGTTCCTTTTGGAAAGAAGTTTAGAGATCACTTAGAGATCTAAAAATAGGCCTGCCATTCAATCCTTCAATTTCTCTACTAGGTATATATCCAGAAGACCAAAAAATCACTTTATAACAAAGATATTTCTTTGAGTTTTGATGTATTATTATTATTATTATATTATGTCTAAAATTAAAAGAGAACTTCCTGTGTCAGCTCAAATCACTGCTTGGTTGCTGAAATCATACAAACTATATTATTAGGAAAAACACAAGTGCAGAAGGCATCATGTAATAGTCATGCAAAGTAGAAAATGAAAAGAAAAGGAGAACAACTTTTAATAACATCTATAAACAACAAATCTTTAAATAACTTGCCCTGATATTTGCACTTTACAAAAATAGCTCTGTGATAACATTTCTCATACACCAAGGGGTAAAAAATGGCTTAAAGCATTAGTTCAAGCACAAAGTTATAAATTTACTGAAAAAGATAAATAAAAATAGGTTTGGACTACTGGAAATCTATGAAGTCAATAAAGTTGATTTTGAAACCCTATTTAAGCACAGTATAAATTTTTAGAAAGAATATGAATTTGTGGAATTAAATAACAAAGGACTTAGCAATGGTATTTCACTTCAAAACTAAGATAAAATGTCATATTTTCTAAAACATGCCTATAAATACTAGGCGAGTTATATTGCTTTTTGCTTTTTTAAATAACATAATAGCATATTTAGAATACTCTACAAAACAATTTTTTCTTCAGCAAATACTTATTGAGCTCATCTGAGATGCTCAGCATAGTCCACACCCTGAAGGCCTAGAACACAAAACAAAATCTCTGACCTGACCAAGTACACAATCTATTGAGGTATAAGACATAAATACTTATCTCATGAATATAATAATACAAGATCACATATAGTTGCACACCAATGTCAATCCTACTGACAAACTTATGCCATGAGAATCTCCAGGAAGGAAAACATAATAACTATTTCCTTGAAAGACCAAGACTTTGTGCCTGAGAACCCCTAAACCCCAAAAGAAAAAGACAAGATGTCACACTCCATAGCTGTTCCTAACTTATTTCTCTACCCAATGTCTCCCAAGGCCCATTTAATAAAATTGTAAAATCATTTTAAGAAAATCCCAGATTTTAAGAAAATCACAGCCAAATTCTACCAAATGTACAAAGGAAAACTAATACAAATTCCTCTGAAACTGCTGCAAAAAATAAAGGAGGAGGAAATCTCTTCAATTCATTCTAAGAGGCCAGTATCATCCTGATACTATAATCAGATAAAGACATAACAAAAAAAGAAAACTACAGACCACTACCCTGATGAGCATAGATAGAATAATCTTCAAGAAAATATTAGCAAACTGAATCCAACACTACCTCAAAAAGATGATATACCAAGGATCCAGTGAGTTTTACACCAGAGTTACTAGGATAGTTCAACATGTGCAAATCAATAAATGTAATGTATCAAATAAATGAAATCAAGGACAAAAACTTTATGATCATTTCAATAGATATGGAAAAAGCATTTGGTAAAATGCAGCATCCCTTCACCAAAAAAAAAAAAGAAAAAAAAGAAAAAACACCTCAAATTAAGCAAAGAAGGAACATATCTCAAAATAATAAAGGCCATAAATAACAAACTCAAAGCCAACATTATATTTGTTGGGGAAAAGCTGAAAGCCTTCTCCCTAATAACTGGAACAAGGATGCCCACTTTCACTTCTCTTATAAAGAATAGAACTGGAAATCCTTGCCAAAACAATCAGGCAAGAGAGAAAAATAAAAGGACTACAAACTAGAAAAGAAGATTATCCCTGTTTGCTGATAATATGATCTTTTATCTTAAAAAAACTAAAAACTTCCTTTAAAAGTTCCTAGATTTAATTAACAAATTCATTAAAGTTTTAGGATATAAACTCGACATACAAAAATAAGTAGCATTTCTATACACTAATAATGATCCAGCTGAGAATGAAATCAAGAAGTCAATCCCATTTACAATAGCTACCAAAAAGAATAATAAATAACTAGGACTATATTTAACCAAGGAGGTGAAAGATTTCAACAAGGAAAACTATGAAACACTGATGAAAGTTGTAGATGACACAAACAAATAGAAAAATATTCTGCATTAATATTATTAGACCACATTCCCCACAGTAGTCTAAAGATTCAGTGCGATTTCTGTCAAATACCAGCATCATTTTTCACAGAATTAGAAAAAATGAATCCAAAATTCATGTGGAACCAACAAAGAGCTCAAATTATCAAAGCAAATCTAAGAAAAAAGAACAAACCTGAAAGAATCACATTACCTGACTTCAAATTGTACCACAGACTATAGTAACCAAAACAGCAAGGTATTGATATAAAAATGAATTTAAGGATCAATGGAATAGAATAGACAACCCAGAAAAATCCCCATATTCAGAGCCAAGTGATCTTTGACAAAGTCAACAAGAGCAAACATTGTGGAAAAGACTCCTTCCAATAAATAGTGCAGGGAGAAAACCCTGTGGGGGGATATTAGGGAAGTTAGGATTATGGGAATAGGGTTAGATTGATACAATAATGAAATGATTGTATGAAAAATGTTGTGATCAAGGTCAAATTGCAGCATAATGGGAGAGGACCTGAGCCTCCACAAATTACATATTATACTGGGGGCTTCATAAGACACCTTGGCATGAACATCAAAGGACTTCAGGAAAAAGGCCTGCAACAGCCTAGCTGAAGCCAGAAAGGACCCCAGGAAAAATGGCTGTAAGGGCCTGGTTGGGGTCTCAAAGGGCTTGGAAGCCATTTTAGGACAGCACATGTAGCTGACTCATTGAACAAGAAAGACTAGTTCTAATGGGTATGAGATAAGAAGATTTAGCCTTTTTCACCCCAGCTCCTGTGATGAATAGGGCATCAACTAATCTGCCCTGCATGAACACAGAGAATTAACTAGGGGGCATCTAGCTCCAAGGTCCATGTTTCCTTCTGCTTTGTTTTATGTAATACTGTTAGTGATTGATAAGTATCTTAAGTAAAAATAATGAAAATAGCTAAAGGGTAATCAAGTGAGTAATGCAGAATTAGAGCATGAGAAACCACAAGGATGATGTATGTTGTTGCAAACACCCATTGGCTGATCAAGAGAAAGTAATAAAAATGGAGTCCATCCAGAGTTCAGGGTCTTTGCTATCTCTCATACAAAAGGTGTTGTCCCCCTGGGCCCACTTTATAAACTCTACTCTATTTCTGTTGTCTTCATTTTCCTCATTTCCTCGTCATCCCCAAGCGTGGGGACATTCACAGGTTGTATGGGGCTAACTTCCTACAAAACCCTTTTAAATAAGTGGTTCTGGGAAAACTGGATTGCCATATGCAGAAGAATGAAACTGGACCCCTATCTCTCACCGTATATAAAAATCAACTAAAGGTGGATTATAGACCCATACATATGATAAGACCCAAAACTATAAAAATACTAGAAGAAAAATATTAAAAGGGAAAACTCTTCTCAACATTGATCTAGGCAAAGAATTCATGACTTAGACCTCAAAAGCACAGGCAACAAAAACAAAAATAGACAAATCATACTTAATTACACTAAAAAACTTCTGCACGGCAAAATAAATAATCAACAGAGTGAACAGACAACTACAGAGTGGTAGAAAATATTTGCAAAGCATACATCTGACAAGGTACTAATATCTAGAATACGCAAAGAACTCAAACAACTGAACAACAAACAAAACAAATAATCCTATTTAATAAATGGGCAACAAACATGAATAGACATTTTTCTTTTTCTTTTTAATTTCAGGTTAATGGAGGATACAACTAGGCTACAATATTTGCATTTGTTAGGTAGAGTCCCTCTTGTAGTGTGTCCCATACCCAAAAGGTGTGCCATATACCCTTACATTATGCCCATTAAGTGGGAGCACCACAATTCCTTCCCCTCCTTCCCTCTCCTCCCACCCTCAGTACCCCTCCCAAATAAACATTTTTCAAAAGATGTGTAAATAATCAACAGGCATAGTGCTCAATATCACTAATCATCAGAAAAACATAAACTAAAACCACAATGAGAGATCATCTTACCCTAATCAGAATGACTATTTTTAAAAAGAAAACAGATGCTGGCAAGGATATGAAGAAAAGGGAACTCTTATTTATTGTTGGTGGGAATGTAAATTAGTACAACCTCTACAGAAAATAGTACAAAGATTTCTCAAAGAATTTAAAATAGAACAATAATTTGATCCAGTAATCCTACTGCTGGGTATCTACGCAAAGGAAAAGAAATTAAAATACTGAAAAGCAACCTGCATTCATGTTTATTGCAGCGTCATTCATAATAACAAAGATATGGAATCAATGATGTGTCCATCAACAGATGACTGGATAAAGAAATTATGGTATACATACACAATGACATAGTTTTCACCTATAAGAAGGGAAGAAATCCTGTCTTTTACTGCAAGCTGGTTGAAACTGGAGGCCATTATTTTAAGTGAAACAATTCATATCCAGAAAGACAAGTATCGCATGTTCTCACTCACAGTGGGCACTAAATAACATGTACACATGATGGATGTAGAGAGTGGAATCGTAGACAGTGGAGACTCAGAAGGGGAAAGGGGTGAGAGAAGGGTGGATAATGAGAATGTGCTTAATGGGTATGACATATATTATTCAGGTGATGAATACTCTAAAAGCCTTAATTTCACCACCACACAATTTATGAATGTAATAAAATTGCACTTTTACTCCCTAGATTTACACAAATTTTTTTAAAAAATACATTTTATTCCAAGGCACAAATTCTTTCAAAAATCTTTACTTCCTAACATCCTGTGATAGGCTAAAATTCATTTCAAAGAGCTTCGTTTATAAACCCATGACACTATAGTAAAATGTTTGCCCTGATACAAGAACAAAAACAAGTCTACACCTTATTCAAGTTGCCTTTTTTTTTTTTTTTTTTTTGGCAGTAAAGGCAGTGTGGATAGAAAGCAAAAATAACCTACACAAAGAGAGATTTTAGGAAGAATAAAGAGAAAGTTTAGAGCACTTCCAAAGAGAGTTGCCATTTTTCTAACACATAGATTACCTGTTGCACACCTTACCTTCACTCAGAATCCATACTAAAAATGCTGGCACAGAGAAGCAATGTGTGTCCCCAAAATGGTAATGAAGTGCAGCCAAAATAGAGATAATTATTTTAATGAATGGTAATGATTTTAACGGTTGAACATTTTAACTAATTAATTATGATTGATTGCTTGTTACTAATCAAGGAATATGATTCAAAGTTGTAATTGAAAAACCAGAAGCAATAGGTTCCATAGAGAGCATATCACAACCCTACAGAGCTAAGGGGCATTATTCTTGACTTGAAAATTGCATTCTAGATCATTCCAGTCCTTTTTCTTTGATATATTTCTTAAGATAAACTAGTAGGATCTTGGCTTTTATTTGATATGTAGAATAATTCATCTCAAATAGTATCAAAATGTGAAATGCAAATATATTTAAAGAAATATCTATATTATTTTTACAGCTATAGCTTTTAATACCATATCATTCATCAAAATTTTATTTTTATTCACCTTCAAGTCTAAGCTTTCTTTCTTTAGATAAAGATTTTAGGTACCAGAAATAACTCAATTAGACTGCTCAGACAATGTAAATTTTCTATTTATTTTAGTAAGTGTATTGACTGAAAATTTTCTAGTTTTCCATATAGTTTATATGTAGTACTTTGGACATGGTTTGTTAAGCCTTTTAACATACGACAAGCTGAAATTATCCCATAGTGAACTCCGAGACAAGAGAGGTAAGCTTCTTCTCACTTTGGAATCTATTCTTCATGGTTTTATCTAATGAAGGCAGAACATCAACCTAACCTGGGATTTTTCTTGTGGTTTACTGGTAATTCCTTCTGCATCAGCAAGTGTTATCTTACTATAGTAAGGTGATTATTTTCATCCTAGATAATTCTTTTATTGTAAGGGGAAAGCCATGTCCTGCTTCTATTTGATAGATAGAGAGGGATGGAAGAGAGGGACAGAAAGAAGAACAGAGTGGTAACAGGGTCTGGTCAGGTTGGAAGAGGAGAGAAGGTCCTTGCAGCTGCGGTGCAGAGTAGGAAGATAAAAGAGAGGCAAGAATGGTGAGGAGAGGGAGTGGAAGCCAGACTGGAAAGTCTCCTGTTTGTCAGGTTAAATGCTGGAGATTGTTAGGAAGGGGATGGCAGAGTCAAAGGTGTTTTAGGGAAGATCACAGTAGACCACTGTGGGAAAATTGATGAAAACTGGAACATATTCTTCTTAGCAGAGTATCTCAGGAATGGAAGAAAAAGTATCCAATGTACTCAGCCCTACTATGAAGCTAAATTATAGCTTTCACATAAAGGCTATAACCCAACTATAGCACAAGACTGTGGGGAAAGGGCCAAGGAAGGGGAAGGGAGGGGGGAGGTCCTGGTGGAGGGAGGGTAATGGGTGGGGCCACATCTATGGTGCATGTTAGAATGGGTACAGGTGACTGCACTAATGTACACAGCTATGATTTAACAATAAAAAAAAATTTTTTTAAAAAAAAGAAAAGAAAATGAGACAGGAAACCAGGAAAGGGGCTATTGCTACAGTCCAGGTGACAGACAATGTAAGCTTGAACGAAGGCAGGATCACTTGGATTTGATTAACAATGAGCTGTGCATAGGTATGCAGTCAAAACTACATGTATGGTGACTGCAGCCAGGTTCAAACTGGAAGGAGAAGATTGAGCTAACAGTTTGGGACGTGTAAAAATCGAGGTGCTGAGGACACTCTCGTGCCTTCTGTCCACCTATCCCACTCAACACCTGCAGCCTGCTGTCTGCAGCCGTGGTCTCCAGATCATGTGTCTACCCTTCAGACCAGACTTCACCCAAAGACACAGCCAAGTTCTAACTCCAGGGGAAGCAAGGCAGGAAGCAGGGTCTGTGCCCATGATTGGTGCAGAAGAAGGGGCCACTAGTGAACTGTTTTTCTACATCACACGGCCTAATCACTGATTTTAATAATTTAATTGACACTGCTTCCTCCAGCATTGTTTTTATTATCATCCCTAAAAACAGTGGCTGTGACTCACTTTTGCAGAATGTGTAAAGAAAGAATAGTTGGTCCTTCTTTTCTCCTGACAATTTCAGCCTAATTACCTACAATTGAGTGTGTCTCCCATTGCCCGGCCCAGCTTCATAAATGAGTCTAATTCCAGATTACTGGACTCCTCCCTGCTCTCTCCACCCTGACATGTGGCCCGGTTAGGACAAAAGCCAGCATGCTGAGGCCCATATCCTGGGCTCCAAGTCCCCATAATTCCTTCTGCCTGTAGTCAGGACTGGACCCCGGACCTTTGAAATCATGGAGCCTGCAGTTAGGAGTCCGGGGACTTAAATAAGAAGAGATGAGAGCTGTAGAATGTGGTAACCAGGCGATTCCCCCTCTAAAAGTTCTGATATTAGTAGCATTTAAAAATATTTCTCCTTTTATAGTCTCGTGCTCAAACTCTGGAGGCGTAAGAAATGTCTGTATTCCTCTCAGGTATTAGTGAAGGTTAAAGTGCACTGTTTATTTCAGCCAAGAAGGTTTTCTTCAAAATCAAGGGGAAAGTGGACACAGAATTGGAAGAATAACAATATTCAGATCATCTGCTCTTTTTTCATCTTGTCGCAGATTGTCCACTCAGGAATTTACCCTTGGACATTTTTAATCTCAGGTCAGACTTCCTCCTGCCATTTGGCACCCTCCCAAGCACCATCTCTTTCCATCAGTCCAGGGAAACGTTTGCCAAGCATAATTAGGAAGGTAAATCTGCTGTAGAGATTGTCACAGTTTCATTTAGATTTAACCAGTGTTAAACAATGGATAGTCCTTTGTTAGTTCCCCTTCCTGGAAGTTTAAAAACAAATAACAAACTAATCATGAAGAGGCATCTAAGCTGTGTCTGAGTCTAACCTGGCAGCTTGTTGTTCTGACAATAATACATTCACTTATGTTTGCATTTCGGTACAGAGACATGAGAGACATGAGTTTTCAGGCTGGGAAAGAAGAAGGAGCAATGAAACTGAAGGGGAAAGAAGAAAAAGACAGCAACAGAGGCCACTGTGTATCACAAAACGCTCGTGTAATTTAGGAATTCAGCTGGTTTGCAGAATTGTCAGTCTGTTTTGCCAGAATGATCAACATTAGCAAGCAGCATCCTACTGTTCAGCTGTGGATTTAGGCTGGAGTCATGGAAGAGGATAATATGCTTAGGAATCGCACCTCTCGGAGTGTGAAGTGTGCCTCCTGGCTGGCATTCTACCCCTGGTTCTGGCAGCGCCCCCAAGCAAGGTGCAGGAAAGGGAGGGGGCAATGAATGAATATTATTTCCTCTTTTACTTAGGTCTTGCCAAAACGAGGACCTGGCATTGAATACTAAATGCTGAAATACTCCACACACAGTTCCTTTCGTGAGCTGGACTGAAATCGGTATGGCTTAGCAAAGTAGAAAAATGAGCACTGGTGTCCCATCCATATGGTAAAAGTACAGGCCTGACAACATCTTCTTCTCTTCCCAGTCACCAAGTTTTAAACGTTCCTAGCAAATTCTGCCTTCGGGAAAGATTAGGATCAGGGACCGTAATCATTTTTGGTTTTTTTTTTTTTAAGTGGTTATGGCAATATCTTCAAGATCACTTCAAAGGTCCCCAGTGTGTGTGTGAGTGTATGTGTGCACGTGGCCAGCCATACTCACTAACCAGAGTGAAGTGAGTTAAGCATCTCACGGCAAATAATCCTGCCAAAATAAAAGCCCTCATTTTCTCAGCCCCAAATGAATTGTAAAAATAATCCATTCACCAATTACCAATGCGCCCGGCGGAAGCTATTACAGTGCAGCAAATGTGTATCTTATATCCAAGGATGATGTTATTGTTATGCTCTGTGATAGGATTTTCTCTTTGGAACCTATCTCCAGCAGTGGCAATGAGTTCACACACAGCTATTCACACGCTTTCTTTCCTTGTCATTGGTGACCAAACTCCCCATTTGTCAGATAATTGGCCAGAATCAGTGGCATCACAGCAAACTAGATCAAAGCCTGTAGCTTATAACCAACTATCAATGTTAATTTTTTTTACTACTACCAAAATTTGCATAGCCTAGACACTGAAGTGTTTTTTTAATGTTAAATGTGAAAGTGCTACTCTTTTATCAAGCAAGAAAAGCACAGTTTGAAATCACATATAAAACTGGTTACTGTTATTATAAAGAATTTCTTACATTTGAATGACAATTACACACTCTTTCTCTAAAAGTTTGTTGATATCAAAAAGTCCTACTTTTAGTGCTTTAAAGCAAAAACTAGTATAAAACTAAGAAAAGGAAGTCTAAGTATGAAGTTCAATTAAATTATTAAAATTATATCAAATAATAAAGTTAGGGTGAACTACGTGTATCAGTATTCATTTTGCAAAACAGTTAACCATAAAACTATATCACCATTTCTTTTGAACTCTATGCTACAAATAACGTCAGCTTAAGCTTTTAAAGAAATTAATATAAACAATGTCCCCAAATTTTAAATGTTGTTTCACTGTCAGATAGTAATTTACCGTCCTTAATATTACTCAAGATTAATTCACAATTAAAAATCTATTCAGCACCCATTCCATCCTTTTAGAAAAACAAACAAATTAAAGATGACAAAGAAGTTTCTCCAGCTTACAAGATCCAAACATAGGGTCACAAGCTGAAGAGGTAATATTTTACTAAGATGATATGCTATTACGAGGGCATGGAGTAGGACATCTCTTTCAGAGGTTCCTCCTAGCTCTGTGACTGAATATATGGATACTAATCTCTAGGAGAAAATGTAATATACTTTAAATTTGACATTATATTCCCCTTTTCCACTACTGAGTGGTCATATGCTTTGAAGCAGTATAATTGGTGAAAGCAAGGAGTCTACAGTCAGAAAACACAGACTTACAGCCTTTGCCCTGCCAGTGAAAAGCTCATTTGCTTTATAATTACAATGGAAAGAATAATGTACTTTCCCTACATATCTCACATGATGAGTTTCAAATGACATGGGAATATAAAAGCAATTTGTAAAACTTAAAGTCCTATGAAAAGGTTAAAGTTGCACATTTATTTAGTCGGGGTTTTTTTTTTCTTCTAATTGTCATAATAATACCTAGAGATAGACACTAGATTAGGTTGAGATTAATGAAATGCTTTTCTTTAATGACTGGCCATGATTTGGGAGTATAATCTGTGACACTGAGAAAATTTGGACTTATTTAAAGTTACTGGATCAAAACAGAATATCTGAAATGAAGAAGTCACTGGGTGAGTTTGTCCAGAGAATGGACACATCAGAAGAAAGGATTAGGATACTCAAAGACAAAATGATACAGAATATTCAAATTAAAGCCCAGGTAGGAAAAAAGAATAAAGGAGAAACACATAATAAATATGGGAGACATGCTCAAAAGTTCCAACATGCATGCAATTTGAGTCCCAAAACAAGAGAAAAGAGCAGAAGCAATATTTGAAAAAATAATTGCTGAGAAATCCCAAGCACAAGAGGTTCAGTGACCCTCAAGCTGAATAAATACAAAATAAATCACACATAGTCATGTCCTAGTCAAATGCAGAAAAATCAAAAACAAAAAAAGAAAAATTCCTCAGAGGAACCTGTAGAGAAGCAACATTAAAACTGATAACTGACTAATTGTCAAAAACTATGAAATCCTGATGACATTGGAATGACATCTTCTAAAGTAGAGGAAGACATTTTCATCAAGCTAGAACTTTATACCAAGCAAAAAATACTTTCAAAAACATTAAGTTAAAATAAATACTTTGAATACAAAATCAAAAACCTATAAATAACAAGTTATGCAGCAAAATTATACTAAAAAGAATTCTTTAAAGGGAAGTAATACTAGATAGAAATACTGAGATTCGAAACACTAGAAAGAATTTTCTTGTGTAACTTTAGGATGATAAACAGAAAACAGTCAAATGAAAACATAGACAAGGTCCTTAAGGCATCATAAAACTACTGAATCATATCTGGAGCTGCCTGCTACAGACTTCTCAAGTTAGATAACTATTTTTATTGTTCAAAATAATTTTTTTCCTTTAAGAAGCTAGCAATTTTTGCTTCTAGCATTATGGCAAGCTAGATGATCTGAGAAATAGTTCTGTGGCAGAAAGAATATATTTTGGATAAGATAAACTCTGTTGCATGACTTTTCTTGAAGGAAAGAAATATGTGAGATCTCCAAGGGCTACTATTCCTGTTCCTACTACTTGTCAGCTAGTGGGGAGGATTGCCCCACAAGTACGTGTTAATATCACCACTGTTATTTGGATACGGAAATGTGATTCGATCATAAGTTGGAAAAACTGAGCCTAGCCAAGACCAAGGATAAAGGCTGAAAGAAGAAGCTCTTTGCAGAGCAAAAGTACCCTGATACAGATTCACATGACTACTGTAGGTTAAAATTAAGCAGTAAACATGCAATAAAAAAAAAAAATCAGTAAGCATGTAAGAATATGAACACCGAAAGTTAGAAAAAGAACAAAGAACAAAACTGGCTATCCAAGAAATTACAGACGTAGAAAATAGAACATGAGAACCTGTGTAATTGTTTAATATTTAAATAAATAAAAGGCACAACAATGAACATGAGCACATAATCAGAAACTATCCCAACAATCAGGCAGATTTGTAAAACAGAGACACGTGAGAAGGAAAATATGTGTAATTTGTTAGTTTAAAAGAAAAACTCAATGAGCAGGAAGAACAACAAATCAAATCAAATTGTTACCCTTGAAACAAGAGAGAAATCTTATGAAAATATCCGCGAAGTAGCTCAGTGAGATAAGGAGACAAAATGCCGAGAGGCTAAGACATAGAGGATAAAATGAGGATAAGCTAACTGGAGACACGAGAGGAAATCCTAGGGAGAGATGGGGAAGGGAAGGCGGTATATGGACAGAAAAGGGTGGAAGGTTTTCCAGAAGTAGTAAGAAGGCTTCAGGAAGCATGCACATTCCAAGGGAGATTAATAAGACTAAATTCATAGCTAGCACTTAATAGTGAAAACGTAAAACATAAAAGAAGACCTTTTTATTTTTTTTTTCCCCCAGGGTAATGTGAGGGTACAAATGACCAAATCACAATATTTGAATTTGTTAGGTAGAGTCCCTCTTGTAGTTATGTCCTGTAACCGAATGGCGTGCTGTACACACCTACATTGTGTCCACTCAGTGGGCGCACCCCAAATCCACCCCACTCCCTCTCCCCCAGTTTGAATTGAAATTAGTTTTACTCCTATGTGGGTGTGAATTAGATCATCTACTGGCTTCAGATTAGTGTTGAGGATGTTGGATATTTGTTTTTCCATTCTCACGATACTTTACTGAGAGGAATGTGTTTCAGCTCCATCCAGGTTAATACAAAAGATGGGAAGTCACCATTTTTTTTTTTTTTGTAGAGACAGAGTCTCACTTTATCGTCCTCAGTAGAGTGCTATGGCATCACAGCTCACAGCAACCTCTAGCCCCTGGGCTTAGGCAATTCTCTTGCCTCATCCTCCTGAGTAGCCGAGACCACAGGCACCCACCACAACGCCTGGCTATTTTTTTTGTTGTTGTTATTGCAGTTCATCTGGGGCCGGGTTTGAACCCACCACCCTTGGTATATGGGGCTGGCACCCTACCCACTGAGCCACAGGCACCGCCCAAAGTCACCATCTTTATGGCTGAATAGTATTCCATGGTATACATATACTATAGCTTGTTAATCCATTTCTCAGTTGATGGGCATTTAGGTTGTTTCCACGTCTTGATCTTTTAAGGGAGCTTGAGACAAAATACCACACACAAAGGAAAGTCAATTGGCATGACAGAGACTTCTCGACAGAAACAATGGAAACCAGAAAACAGTAGAACAATTTCTTAAAATGTGTTGAGAAAAGCGGCTGTCTTAGTTTGCCTGGGCTGCTAACACCTGAAATACCACAGAGTGGCTTTAACTATAGACATTTATTTCTCACGGTTCTAGAGGCTGGGAAGCCTGCCATCAGGGTGCCAGCATGGTTGGGTTGTGGCAAGGATGCTCTTGCTGTTAGATGCCTCCTTCTTGCTGTGCCTTCCCATGGCAAAGAGAGGAAGCTCTGGTGTCTCTTCCTCTTCTTGTGCATAAGGTCTCTAATCCTACCATTGGACTCCACCTTCAGAGTCTCCCTTAAATCACCTCCTAAAGGCACCACCCCCTGATATCATCACATACGGGGTCAGCATTTAGTATATGAATTTGGAAGGGACCCAAATAGTCAGTTCAAAACAACAGCTATCAACCTCAAATTGTTTACTTCATAAAATTATCTAACTAAGATCAAATAAATACTCTTGGAGATAAAGAAAAATGGGGAGTTTATTACCAAGAAGTCTACACCAAAAGAACTAAAGTATTTTTTAAAGGGGAAAATGATTTTAGAACATTTTGAGATGTGAGAAGAATAATAGAATTACAAACATGTAAAAAAGTCTAAGCAAACAGGGCGGCACCTGTGGCTCACAGGGGTAGGGCGCCGGCCCCATTATACTGGAGGTGGCGGGTTCAAACCCAGCCCCCGGCCAAAAACTGCAAAAAATAAATAAATAAATAAATCTAAGCAAACATATAAAAGAATATTAATAATATTTAATTGATATGGCTGAAAGAAAGGGTAAAACTAAAATGCTGCACAATAATAATGTTTAATTAGGAGAGGGTGATCACATTTAAAATGTTGTAAAGCCTTGATACTAAAACTACAGTCTGTGGACCAACAGCCTTAGCATCCCCTGGAACCTGGTGGAAACACAGACTTTAAGCCCTTGTAACAAGATCCCCAGGTAGTTACTGTGCACGGTAAAGTTTAAGAAGAACTGTTGTAAAGGTCTTGAATTGTTCAAGAGCAGAGTGGGACTGTCAAAATACCATGTAAGTGTAGATTTACTTAAGTTTTATGTGACAAAGTTGCAAGGGCAATCACATAACAAATAAAAACAGAATGTGTACATTTTAAGAGTACTGAAGCCTGGGTTCCACTTCCCAAAGACTGTGATTTCATTAGTCAGGGGTGTAGGACTGATACCAAAATTTCTGAAGGTTTCCCTGGATGCTTATAATACACAGTAGAAGTTGAGATCCACTGCTCTCAGGAATTGAGCTCCTATAAATATTTTCTTAGCACCTAGAACATATTAGGTACTAAATATAAAATGAATACTTTTCTACAGATCCTAAAGAAAAAAGGTATACCCAACTAAATAACAAATATGTGATGGAGAAGGAATAGCTTTTATGTTTTGAGAAATGTTTTAGAGGTGCTTTTTTTTTTTTTTTTCTTTTGCTATGAACAGAGAAATTCTGTCCTGGATAGAGGGAGAGGGAGTTTCTTGAGGCTAGTGTCACTGCAATTAAACAGAAGCAATTTTTAGCTATTTAGAGATTTGGTGTTTTAGAGTTTAAAATGCACGTTCTGGATTATATAATCTGACATTCATATTTTATGGGTTAGGAAATTGAAACCTAGAAAATTTAAGTGACTGCCCACACTGAGCTGGTAAATAGCACATGTGGGATTAGATCTCAGGAGTTCCAGCTTAAATCAAGTGATCCCTGTGCTCTGTTCTCTGATGAAATATTTCTAAATACAGTCCCTGTGGATAATAAGTTCTTTGGGAAAATGGATATTATTAAAACGTTGATAATATTCTCTAGGACAATGCTATCCAATGTAATTTTCTATAAAGGTAGAAATGGAAATGTGTATCTTTACCATCCAGTATGATATCCACCAGCCACATGTGTCTATTGAGTTCTTGAAAAATGCCTAGCATACCTGAGACACTGAATTTTTCATGTTATTTAATTTTAATACATTTAAACTTAAGTAGCTCTATGTGGCTAGTGGCTTCCATATTAGTCAGTACAACTCTCAAGTCTTGTCACCCAAAGTATAGTCTCAGAGCCTCCCAGCCTCAGCACCACCTGGGGGCTTATCAGAAATGAAGTGGCTTGGGTCCCAGCCTACTCCCCATGATAATTCACGTGTGCATTATACTGGAATATGCACTATTTTGGAGAATTTGTCCCTTTAATAAGGCTACGTTCATTAGTGAGGGTTTTGCTTGCTTTGTTATG
This sequence comes from Loris lydekkerianus, assembly GCA_963574355.1. NCBI lineage: Eukaryota > Metazoa > Chordata > Mammalia > Primates > Lorisidae > Loris > Loris lydekkerianus. The sequence continues at coordinate 19,093 of CAUYPK010020665.1, read as the reverse complement.
TTTTGTTTTTCTCTTTCATTCTGAAAGAATAAATCAAGTGACTCTGGCTAGGTCTGAATCCAAGAAAAGAGGGACCTTAAGCATACAAAGTCTTAGTGTCCTACTTTCCATGTATCTCAAATACAAATCTCAATTCCATGGCAACCTATGTCACAAGATTGTACATGGAAATTTTTTGAGCACCATGCAACTATAAATTCACAAAAGGAAATAATCATAATTTGAACTGTTGAATGTTATCTCTGGAAAGGGCCATACAAATAATATTTCATGACCAAGAAAAATCAGGCCTTCCATAGTCATTTCTCCGATTTCATCCTTCCAGGCATCTCTTCTATCTTATGTCCCCTACTCCACACCTCTGCTCCTTCAGCACAGAGACCAACGACTTGCTTTTCCTGGGCGGGCTGTAATTGCCTGTGCAAAGCCCTGTGTTTGTGACTTGACACAGAATACCCCTTCCCCTTCTTCAACTGTTAAACTTCAATTCCTCCTTCAAGATCTGCTCATTTTCTGTTTCTGGCAAGCAGATGAATCCCTCCCTCCTCTGAAGCCCAGGGTAATTGGGCCCACTTTGATAGCAGCACAGTAAATGTGTCTTTACTTATCTCTCCTCCTTACTAAACTATCAGCTCCTTGAAGAAAGGGCAATGACATCTAATTCCTCTCTGTAACCCCTGTGACCAGGACAACATTTGCATATAGTCAGAGTTCAATGAATAAATGAGTCAATAATAAGTAAATAAGTGAGTAAAATGAAGTGATGCTTCCCTAAGTTTACATGGTCTTGGTCAGAGCTGGAGCTAGACAAGATCTTCCAATTCCTATCCAGGCCAGTGTTCTTTCTGCTATACCCTACAGCATGTTCCAGCACAGCTTGCAATATTGGGGCATTTGGAGTGGTGACTGTGTGAAAGATAATGGCTTTTTTTTTTTTTTTAAGTCCAAAAACAATAGATGCTGGCACAGATGCAGAGAGAATGGAACATCTATACACTGTTGGTGGGACTGAAAATTAGTACAACCTCTATGAAAAACAGTATAGAGATGCCTCAATGAACTAAAGGTAGATCTGCCATTCAATCAAGCAATCCTACTACTGGATATCTACCCAAAGGAAAAGAAGTCAAAAAGACACCTGCACTCAAATTATTACAGCAAAATTTACAATCGCAAAAATATGGAATCAAGCCAAATGCCCATCAATTCATGAGTTGATTAACAAAATGTAGGATATGTATGCCATGGAATACTATTCAGCTATGAAGAAGGATGTGTCAAGTCTTTTTGCAACAATTTGGAGGGAACTGGAGACCATTATCCTAAGTGAAGTATTTAAAGAATAAAAAAATCAAACACCATATGTTTTCACAATTAAATTGGAACTAACCAATGAGCACACATGTGCATGGAAGAAAGTAAAATTCAGTGGAAGTCACGGGGGGGGGGGCAGGAGGAAAGGATGGGCAAAGACCTATCAAACAGGTACAATGAACACTATCTGGGTGATGGGCACTCTTACAGCCCCAACTCAAGCATTATGTGTATAAAAGTGATTACGTAACCAAAAGCATTTGTACTCCCTTTATATTTTGGAATTAAAAAAAAAAAAAAGAAGGCAGCACCTGTGGCTCAGTGAGTAGGGCGCCAGCCCCATACACCAAGGCTGGAGGGTTCAAACCTGGTCCCAGCCAAACTGCAACAAAAAAATAAATAAATATAAATAAGAAAAAGAGAATGGCATCTTTTCACATGACATGGACTAAAAGGAAACAGATCTATGCCACTTTGAAATTCATCCAGCTCACCAGAGGCTTCCTTAGAGTGTGTGTGCCATCTATACACATGGTGACATTGAGCAATGAAAATCCAAAATTAAGATCAGGAAAAGAACAAAAGAATAGAATCTGTACTTTGAAACACCCACTTGGATCTATGAGATTTTATGAAAAGATAGCAGACAATTTCAGGGAGTCACAGTGGTGAGGAAAGTAAGGACTGCACCTCCTTTTCAGAGTCCATAAAATCCACTGCAGTGATTGTATTACTTACCCAATTGTAACTGACACGAGCGGTGAAAATGAGAGAGAAAAAGAAACACAAAAACACAGAAGGAATGTATGTAGGTGATATGGGGGAGACGGAGGGGCAGGGAAAGGAATTTGGATGATAACCAAATAAAGATGTTTAATTAAATTAGTGGCACAATTTAAGATGTGCACATTAACCAGGCACCTTGATGCACACCTGTAGTCCCAGCTACTCAGGAGGCTGAACTGGGAGAATCACTTCAGCCCAGGAGTTGAGTCCAGTTGGGCAACATAACAAGGCCCTGTCTCAAACAAAAAAAGAAGAGAAGAGAGGAGAGGAGAGGGGGGAGGGGGGGAGGGGAGCAGAGGAGGGGAGAAGGGAGGAGAGGAGAGGAGAGGAGGGAAGGGAGGGGAGGGGAGGGAGGGGGGAAGGGAGGGGAGGGGAGGGAGGGGGGAAGGGAAGAGAGGAGAGGAGAGGAGGGGAGGGGAGGGGAGTGGGGGGAAGGGAGGGGAGAGGAGGAGAGAGGAGGAGGGGAGGGGGGAGGGGAGGAGAGGAAAGGAGAGAAGAGACGAGGAGAGACTCACATGCATGTTAACAAAGGGTCACTATGAGAAAGAAGCAGGGGACCCCCATTCCTTCATTAGCTACCAGGTGTCCTCCTCCTCCTTCTCTTCTTCTTTCCTTTTACTTGGGGAAAAAAAATATACTTGCAAAGCATAGGTGAAGACAGTGAGCAGCCAAGGAGTAAGAAGATCACACATGCTAAAATAGCTCCCATCTCTGTATAACTTCCTTCTTGCTGCTGTAACAAATTACCACAAACTCAATTGTTTAGAAAAACAAAAATTTGCAGGCTTATAACCTCAAATTTACCACTAAATTAATTGTTTAGAAAAACACAAATTTATTGGCTTATACTTTTGTAGGCCAGAAAGTCCAACATGGGTCTCAGTGGACTAAAAATCAAGGTGTTATCACCTTGCTGGAGGTTCTAGGAGAGACTCCATTTCCTGCCCATTCGAGTTATTAGCTGAATTCAGTTCCCTGCACTTGTAGATCTGAGGTCTGACTTATTCTTGCTGGCGGATGTTGAGACCTATTCCCAGACTCTATCATTGACGGCATCCCTTGGCTCGTGGTCTCCTACCTTTATCTTCAAAGCCAAGCCCTCTCACACGTCACATCTCTCTATTCTTACATTCTGTTCTCCACCTTCCTCTCCCACAGGTAAGGACCCTTGTAAGTACATTGGGTCCACCCAGACAATCCAGGATAATCTTGTTATTTTAAGGCCGTAACTTTACATCCATCTCAAAGTTCCTTTGGCCATGTAAAGTAACATCTTTGTAGGTCCCAGGGATCGGGACATGCACATCTTTGGAGGTCATGATTCTGCTGAGCACACCTTCCTTCATTAGCCAGTGGCCACGTGCACATCTAAGAGGACAATGGGCTCTGCCTGTTTGAAAGATACCACCTGCGAAACAAAGCTTCAGACAAGATTAGGAGTGGATTTAACCTTAACTGGGCTTGCGTATGCATGTCACCAAAACATCTCAGGCATTCACTCCCATGTTCATTAACAACGGCTTATCAAATACCCACTGTGGACCAAAAGTCCTATGGTGGCTACTGAAATAAACAGATGGCCAGCTCCTGGTCCCCACCCCCCAGCAGCTAACAGTGAGGTGTTGGGTAGGACAGGCAACCCACCACGATGCTGGGGGTGCAAGTTTGTGGGGAAGGTGTGCACAAGGGGAGGGAGCAGGAGGGACCAAGGGGAGGAAGGGGGGTTAGGTCTCTAGAAGCAAGTGCAGTCTTACTAATGGAGGACAAGGCACAGGAAGACCGTCAGTGGTCTGCTCTGATGCAGACCAGGACACATTTAGGAGATGAGCAGGAGAGGAAGGCAGGAGACGGGTCATGGGCATCACATATGCATCACAGCACAGAGTCTGGATGGAGCCTCAAGGGCAATGAGAATCCATTAAAGGATTTTAAGCAGAGACATAATTAGATATATATTTTTTTAAAGATCACTCATGAAGCAGGTAGGGAAGAACTATAATGGTAAGCTTGAAAATAATTTCCATTTACTCAGAAGTAAAAGAAACCTATATAGTTGCACATAAAATTAAAGACATAGGAGCTGGTAAACATATTAAGAGCTGTAAAAACAATCTCTTCCTTCAATCCCCATTTGCAATTTCTTTGTGGCAATAGTACAGAGATCATCTAAAGGCACATTTTTCCCCCTGCAAATAAGCTGGTGTGGCAGTGTTCCAGGGAGATCTGGAAATTGGCATGGCAGATTTCAAACCACTCTGATACCCAAGCGCACAAGAGCTTCTTTCCCACACAATCATCTTTGCTTTCTTCAATTCACCACCTTCCCCTGCCATAGGCTCACTGAACTTCTTCCGTTAGATAGATGAGGAGATTCTATCACATTTTCAATCCAGCAAAAGAGATTTATATTTAAAGAAATTCTATATTTGCATAACATGTTTTATGAATATAAAAGTAAGATATTTCATAGTTGAAATTCTGAAAAAATATAAAGAAGTTCTGATGCAAATGCTTTAATTTTTTCTTCTAAAAGTGTGACAAGATCACAACTTTTATTTGTTAACTATACTTTAATAAAGAAAAATATATAATTGTACTCTAATGCTCCTTCCATACATATATGTATATATTCATGAGATATAAGTATTTTGAATATCTTTGCTTTGTGGTAAAGGTGGGACCTTTATTACATACATCACTATAGCAACATACATCACTATAGCAACATACATCTAATATTTTTTATGACTTTTTTTTTTTGATTAATGTATTAGGAGGCTTATTTTGTCCTTAAAACGTTTCAATGACTGCGTACATGTTTTGTGACTACATTCATATTTAATACCATAATTTACTGAACCAGAATTTATTAATCTCCTAGTATTCATTTTTCTTTTCTCTTTTACCTTTTTTTGATGGAGTAATCAGTTCTATCGTCCATTTACTACATATTTTAAGCACCTTTGATTTTCTGAGAATATACGGACTTTTTTTGAAATGTTTTTTTGCATTCGTGTGAATCCAAAGTTTAATTTTTGTAAAAAAAAATAAATAAATAAAAGTTTATTGAAGTATACCTATGGCCAACTGTTTGATACTCTCCTCTCAAGAAAAAGAAACGTAAAATGGTATGGAAATATTGCCACAATTCTTTACAGTAGAAGGAAAGCCTGGACACAGGAAATAAAGGAGGGCTATGGGGAGGGACTGCGTTTGAAGCCAGGGATTAGCAAAACAGAGAGAATTACAAGTAAGCACCTACCGTGGAACAGCCGCTCCCTAAACTGGAATACAACTATAGCAGTGAGACACTTCCTGAGCGCACAGTCTAATCAGGTGGAAGTACTTACAGACAAGACAGGGGTGTTACTCTAGCACCAGCACAAAAATTGCATCTAGAAATAATTTGGGGAGGGGGGGTGGAGTGGGGGAGGACAACTGGTTTTTAAGCCTCAGTGTCTGCTATTAGTTCCTCAGCCTTCACAAATATTAATCAAAGGCACTCCCACATTTATAACATTTGTTTTATTAGCTCCTAGACCCTTATGCACCAGAGAACATTTTGCCTTCATTAGGACTATAATATCTTGTCTCCAATGTTGAGAAATGGCTTCTTTCTCTGATAGAAGGTCATTCAGCATCTATTAGCCGTACCCTGGTGTCATTTTTAGATCTCAATTTGCAGAATCAGTGGTTGAGGAGCACAGAGGTGTCAACCCCCTGTCAGCCTCTTCCAGACAACCACGACGTTATTTGTCTCTTTTAACGTTTCTAAATTCATGGGTTTTTTTTTTTAATGAAACTTATCACTAATTAACTGTATGATCTGCTTATTCTTCAAAACCTAAATGCAATCCTTTCTTTCCCTGTTTGCACAAACCTAGGCAATTTTTAATTCCAAAGCCTCCAACTGAAAAGAATATTTGCGAATCAGAGGAGAAGGGCAAATGGGAGGGGGAGGGTAAACTTTTCCTGAAGAACGTACTAAACTCTTCCACTGTTAATAGATAAGAATGAATACTGCTGTTCAGCGAGATCCAGTCTCTGAAATATCTAATTAAAACTGATGTGCTTATTTAGTTTCCAATTCATCACAGGTGGGCCCACATTAATGTGAAAATGAGAGTAAATTACCAGCATTTGGCAATCTTACTGAATGTCATTCACATTATTAACTCAAACCTCAAAATGCATTTTAAAATGTGGTTCAGGGGTAGGGCACTGTCTTTCCACACAAACAAAACTCTTTCTGGGTCGGCTTGTGGAATTTTGCTTTACTTTTACAATAACACAAGCCCATTTACTTACAACACGTCACCTGAGATCCACAGTGGAAACACATTCCCTGTACCCCCAGGCTTTTGGTCTCCTGGGAATGACTGTTTACTTTGGCCCAATTCTCTTCTAGCTTGTCAACCAGAACTTCATTAAAAATTCAGTTCATTTAACTTCACAGAGATTCTTTTCCAGAATCTTAGCAGCTTCCATTCCACCCGGGGGAAGAGCCACTTCCTCCAGCACATCAGTCCTGAGCCTCTCTCTCACCCTTTCTCTTTCGCACCACAAAGTGGAAAGTCATCCTGCATCTAAGTTACCTTTGAAAGGTTCTTTCTGATAAGATGCTCAAATGTATCCTGGAGATGCACATATTGGAATCTTCTACAACATCCAACCTTGTTTAGTCCTCACAACATACGCAGTGACTCATCAGTATCTCAAATGGCTTTTTTTCTTTTCTTTTTTTTTTTTTTTTTTTTTGCAGTTTTTGGCCAGGGCGGGGTTTGAACCTGCCACCTCTGGTATATGGGGCTAGCACCCCACTCCTTTGAGCCACAGGCGCCGCCCAAATGTTTTTTTTTTTTTCTTCAAGCCACTTTTCCAAAGCTCTCAAATCCACATGGAAGATGATTTCTTTCCCTTTTAAAGCACCCACTGTTAGGGCTAATTTATAAGCAGAATAAATTTGAGGGGTGCAGAGAGAAGGCCAAGAAAATTCCCACTTTAAACACATATTCACATCTCCTCCCCTGCTTTTGACGTCCATAAACCTATATGGAAATTTACTCTCTCAACTTAAGGTTATGAGCCCTTCAGACTGAGAGGACAAAGAATATGAATGACCAGTAAACAAATGAGAGGGTTCTCAATCTCACAAGGACTCTAGGAAATCAAATTAGAGCAAGGAGCTGGTGAGGAAATGGACAGACCCCTCCTCTGACATTGCTGGTGTAGGATGGGAATTGCTATAAACTTTTCAGAAAACAATCTTGTAAATTGTGTTATGTGTACTTCACCACAATCAAAATTTTTAAAAGATAATAATCTAGCAGTAGCAGTTATAATTAAACATATCCAAAACCTTCGGCCCACACTCACCTCATTGCTTAGGAATCTAACCAATAGAAATCAATAAACTAATACATGAGAATATATGTCAAAAAAATTATTGCAGCTTTGTTTGTGACAGAGAGGAAGGGGAGATAACTGCATGCATTAAAGTCTATCTTTACCATGGAATATTATGGATGGTTTTGGTTTTTTTTTTAAATGTGTCATCTGTTCTTTGTTAACCTGGAGAAACGTTCACTATGCATAGTTAAGTGAGAAAAGCCAATTGCAGAGTGTTATAAATAAGAATCAATGGGGTGCAGGGGTTCAGAGCACAAGTGGCTTGGCTGCCTATATTGTTAGCAGTTTGACTTTAGATAGGTATTGAATCTCTCCAAAGCTCTGTTGCCTCATCTATAAAATGAGTTTGGCAAAAAATGGGAAAGAGGTCATCTCACAGGGTCCAAGTAAATGTTAACTAAAAAAGGATGTAAACATGTACTGGGTACCACCAAGTAGGTGCTCAACTGATGCCGATTACCTTCTCCCCGTGTCTCTAAAGTGACCCAGTCTGAGATCTCTTCTTGGAGGGAGAAAGCTCAGGCACGTCAGCAGTAGCTTTACTCATTAGAGAGGACCCAGTCTTAAGATCAGAGCAATGTTGGAATACTCCTAGGAGTTTATGTGAGGATTCAATCAGACACGTGAGTGTATACAAAGTGAGTGGGAGCATGTACCAGGTCCTAGAAATAATATTCAAACAATTAACATCAGCACAGATACCAAACAATTGGAATGAACCCTGGATCTTAGCACATAGTAGGTGCTCCAAAAGATATTTAATTCCCCTCCTTCTTTCATTCAATAAACAATTATTTTTGAATATTTACTCTGTACTTGGAACTATTATTTCCTTGATGAGAAAGGATAATTCTGATAGGGAAAAAGCAAAGATTTTTTATGCAAAAGCTGAACCAATTTCGCTGCTTTGAGATCATTTCTAAGGTCAGTGCCACCTCCACGTCAGTAGACTGGAACATCAAAACAAAACCCTCAAATTCTTAGTAGCGTGTTCACTCAGCTTTGCTGTTTCTGCAATAAAGTACCAAGGCAACACCAAACAGAGAAAGAAGAGCTGTAGATTGAAGTTCAGAATCAAAGGCTGGGCAGAGTCATGCCAGGCTGAGCATAGCTAACTGCAGGCTGCAGGGAAGGAGACCCACACCATGCATGAAAGAGAGTGAACACCCCACCTGGCTGAGTCCCCACACCTGTTCTCTGTGCCTCTGTGTTCTTACCCCTGCGCTCCCAGTGATGTTCCACTAGTGAGTAGTTCCATGCAAATCCACCCCCAAAGTCCAAGGAAACAGAGATGCTAAAGACAGAAGCTGACAAATCCGGTTTCTCAGAAAGAAACATTTAATAAGGACTTCTGAAGAGAAGTCATGTTCTGGGCTGCCGCAGAACAAGGTGGGTGGCTCCCTGTGTCCTTACTACCTGGACCCAGGCTTATCCGCCATAGGGAAGGAAAGTGTAGGACAACTGAAGTTGACCCCTCAGGGAAAGACAAGGAAGCTGTTGAGTCTGCCTACAGGCAGGATTTATGGGCAAGGGCAGGATTTAGCTAACAGCAAATAAAGTAGAAATCACAGAGGCACTCCCAAGAGCAAGGGTTGATCAGATGTCAACATGGTGGATCAGCACCCAGAATGGAGTTGCTTTATCCTCCACACCCTGCGAGGGCCTTCTTTGCCACACACTGAGCTGCTGTGAGCTCTACCGACATCTGTCTTAAGGGGCTCTTTTCAGAGAACGTTTTAAAAGGGTGAGGACTAAGGACAATGAACTCAGCTTGAAGTCGAAAGGAGAGTTTGGCGTCTGACAAGACCAGAGCTATTTTCACGATGTTGAAATCATTTCTCCTGAAAAAATGGAATGTGCTTTCTTCTTAGTAAAGCATCAATCCAATGTACTCAATTCTGATCTGAAGGCAGTAGAGGATCTAAGAGGGGGTTGGGAGTCACGGTGTATGGCACACCTCTTGGGGGTGGGACACAGTTATAAGAAGAGCTTTAATAAATGCGATCCGTGTGACCTACCCTCAATAAATCCCAAACAATAAAAAAGAAAAACAAAATGGAATGTGCTTTAGCCAGTGAGGTGTATCTTCACTCCACGTTGGTATAGTGGGGCTCCCTGACCAAGCCGACACTAAAGGAATTTGTGGTAACTTCATGTATCAGGAACTGAGTTTAGTTGCTAGAAAAGAGGACATTCTGCACATGTATATACACATATATATAGTTTTGCTAAATTGGGAGTTACTTTTTTCTCGTGTACCGAGAAATCTAGGGCAGGTACGATGGACCCAAACTCCTCTTATCCTTTTACAACCACCCTTAGCATGAACATGTCACCTCATGGTCACGAGATAGCTGCTAGAACACCAATCATCACACCTATATTTGCTGGAAGAAATGCAGGTAGGTGAACCAACTTATCCAAGACTGTCTGGATCTTAAGACTGAAAGCCCCATATCTCTAGGACTCCCCACAATCAGAGGCAAACTGGGACAGTTGGTCACTCCAAAGGGAGAGGAAAAGCCAAAAATGGGTTTTTCCCACTGTTTAAAGAATCACACCCAGAAGTCCTAAACAAACAACTTCTGCTCCTATCTCATGGGCCAGAACTGAGTTGCATGGTGACCATTGCAAAAGAGGCTGGGACGTGCACATGACCGCCTGGACAAACTGCGCGTCCTGCCGGGAAAAGAGGAGAAAAGAGACAGGCGCTCTCTTTCTCACTCAGTGAGCCTGAATCCAGCCCACAGAACCCCATATCATTTCTTAATCCTGGAAACTCTGACCTCTGCCCAAGAGCATTCTAAGTACCTGCTGCCCACAGAGGCGATAGACTCCAGAATTTAGCGATCAGAGCACCACTTGGTCTAAGGTCTGGGGTGGGCTATTGCAGGCGGTAACTGCTTGGAGCCTCCCTGAGCATTCTGACTCCAGGGTCCCAAGCAAAACGGCTCAGCGAGGCGGGTAGGGGCAGGTTTCCAATGACCCCCTGGGGTAAGGGTGCACCTCCGTCTGGCGTCTAAGCTCCAGCAAGCAGAAGAAGAAAGAAAGATGCACACCAGGACCAGCAATGACAGGGCCCTGATTAGGGACGAAGCTTTCTCCAATCCCGTCTCCACCCAACCACAGAGCATCGTTTTGAAGAATCATTTGTGGTAAATGAAGGGAGAGGAGCTATAAGGGCAAGAAATTGGTAGAAAATAATGGGAAAGAAGTGCAATCGTTTGATGAGAGTAATAACCTTTCTAAACTAGTGTCCTACTGCATTAGATTTTCCATGAAATTATTTAAAACAGCAGGGAATCCAACATCCCCACGTTATTAACTTCTAGCCTGTGCTTACTGAAGAAAAGCCGAAGGAGATTTATGCCTTTTGCGCAGAGGTTGAACCTTAATGTCTCAGGCTGAGGCAGTGAAGCCGTGGAATTCTGCCTGGACCGTCTTCTGTGGCTAACAGGAACCACAGCTGTACCTTGTGCCTGGTGAACTTGCAAAGTCATTCTTCATCCTATTGTGGGAAGCGGGTGTCAGTCACCACTTTCTAGCTTTTGGCAGTTTGTCGTTTAAAAGGACAAGGCTTCTTTGCAGCTGGTTCTCACTTTTCAGAGAGTCTTGGTTATGAGAAACACACAGAAAAAGTTGATATACTACGCAGTGCATTTTTCTGAGATTCTTTCCTAGGAGAAAATGCGCAGTATAAAAAGCTTTGCTACCATAGCCCCGATATTGTTATAATAAACATTACACCACATACACTCACGAGAACATCCAGCCGCAGCATGTCACGTTACCTGGGAGTAAATCTGTCACAATCTGAGTCACTGTAAACGCACTCTGATCAAACATGTTGAATTACAGCTAGATTTTGGCATTAATTATAATAATTATATCTTAACCATCATTTCATCATAAAAACTAGTTTCACTATGACATTTTGTTCTTTGTTCCAGGGCTGGCAAAATTCCCCAAATGCAATAGGAGTTTAAAAATAATGTTCGATCAAGGTTACAAAATGTAAGCTTTTACAGATTTATGGGTTTTAAAAACAGCATCCAAATAAATGATAATTAATATACAGGAAAGCTTGCTAAAACTGATTGGATTCCATACTCCCTATAAGTTAGAAGGATTTACTTTTTACATATTTTGAAGGGCTGTGCATGTATAAATTATAGGTAGTTGTGAATTCCAAAGCTATAAATATACCGGAGGACCCTGGTGGTATCATACTGAACAGCTGTTTGCAGAGAATATGCCTCTTCAGTACCCCAAGGAAGGCACAGAATATTGAAATGTTGGCTAAACGTTCAAATCATTCAAGGAATGAATACCTACAGAAACAAAAGGGAATTGTGACGGATGTCTCTGGGTTTGTGGCTTGGTCTGAGCAGGCTCTGTCAAAAGCTATTCCCATTTTCTCCCATTCTTTCCCTTCCCTTCCCTCCTCCTTCCATTCCAGAGCAATTTGGTTCCAAAGCTATTAGCTGGAGCTGAGCAGGGCAGGTGTCATCAGAGGGGGAACAGGGAGCAGACCAGTGGCCAAGACCAGGTGTTGGAGCACGAGCAAGGTGACGCGTGCCCATGGGAGCAAGCATCAGGCCCCCAGTGAGGTGCAGAGAAGGGAGGGCAGTGCAGAGCAGAGGGTCTGAATGGCATGGAGGGCACAGGGCGTCCTGTGGCTGTGGGAGCTCCAGAGAGCCAAGAAGGGCTCCCTGCAGGTCCTTACCTGAATTCTGGGCAGCGTGTAAGCCCAGAAGGGTGAGAGGACAGACATGGGGGTGGGGTGGGGGGTCTAGCCCATGGTGCTGAAGGCTAGCAGTGTAACAACAGTGTCCTCACAGCAGGGTAGCCGGGCAAAGTGAAGCCAGGGGTGTCTGTGTGAGGATGGCTCAGTGCAAAGGTTGACCGTGGGACATTTGTGGAAGTGGCCACAGAGGGAAGGGAAGGCAGAGGTAGCCTGGCATGGGAAGTGAGAGCCCGGGAGCAGCAAGGAAGGCGTCTTGGGGAAGGACGCCCAGCCATGAGCCATGTGAGCCCTGGCTGGCCCTCTCTGCAGTGGTGAGGGCAGCCTGCAATAACGGGAGGGGAGCTGTGGGGTGAGGAGGGCACCGTGGAGTGTCAGATCCTGAGTGAGGTGAGAAAGGTGTCCAGCTGGGGGTGGGGGTGAGCAGCGCGGCAGGGGTGTCAGGGCCGAGCAGGGGCTTCGCATACACACAGAAGGGACAGAGTGGTCCAACACAGCATATCACAGGACAGGAGATGGGGTCTGCCATTCTACCACGGTATGTCAGAGCTGAAGCAGGAGGAAAGGGGTGTCCAACATGAGGACTGGTCTGGGGTGAGGTGTCTGAAACCAAACCTGGGGAAGACACTGCATCTGCAGAGGAAGGTCCCCCTGCGGCACAGCAGAGCCTGAGCATGGGGAGAGGACCAGGAGGACGGTCCATGGACGGGCCAGGTGGCAGTGGTGCTGCATGGAACTGTGGGTCCCCCAAGTGCGTGCACTCAAGGCCCACCTGCTGATTTCTGAGACTGGGCTTGGACATATGTTTACGCAGAGAATGGGGGATGTCAGAGCTCAACTAAGGGGTCCACCTGGAATGGGGGTTGCAACCTCTGTATAGGAATTTTGCTATAGACACAGGGATTACTGGGAGTCAGCTTTCTCTCTGTTAAGGAAGAGAATTTCAAATGTGGAAAAAGAAAAAGAATGAACCCTATGATGTTAGACTGAAACTGGAAGTGCTGGTATGATCTCTGGTCTTTAAATTTGCAGCAGAACCCCTGTAAGTTGAGCACCCCAGGGATTACAACAAAATGGTCAACATACGGAGGTGGTCAACATAAGGAGCTAGGCCTACTGATACACACATGTGGTACTTGTCCAGTCTATGAAAATTAGGTCAACTTTAGGGGGTGGTCAATGTAAGGAGGTGGTCGGCTATGGAGGTTCTACTGTAGTTATGTAGCTATAGAAAACCGTCTGATGCAAACGTGGGGGTGTGTGTGTCTCATTATTACCTAGCCAGGTCCAGTGAGAAGGGCTGGGAGTCATCCCACTCAACATCTATGAACACACCTAGTGCCTGGATTCTGAACACTATTTACCAACTAAAAGCACCAGGACTCCTTGCAGTAATGCCTGATTCACTGGAAGACGGATATTACAGAATGAGCTGGAACATCTTTTTGGGCCAGAAAAGAAGTGCTCCAAAAATAAGTGGACACGTTAAAAGGACACAAAGCCCTTGGGGGATTTCCTGCTGCCCATAATATGGGACAATTTGAGCATCAGAACAAGTAACAGTAGCAAAAATGTTTGTATCTCATCCAATAATACAGGAATGCACGCGTTCATATTGTATAGTAAATGTGTAAGGAAGTATAACTAAATAAAGAAGAAGTTTGATGAGGATCTCATTATTTACATAATCTCAAAATATCTTCCCACAAAACATGTACTAAAATTATAATTAATGAGGGGAAGTTACTTTACAGTGGAGATGCCTGGAAGACACACCTTAATTAAGTGGTCGAAATAAATATTATCAGTAATGGGATCAGTCAAAACCATGTGCAACCTAACAGAACAGAATGTGAACAGCATGGCACTACTCTTCTGATGTTTCTCCAAAGAGCATGCTTGAATCTAATCACAAGGAAACATCAAACAAACACCTAATGAAGACCATTTAACAAAATAAATGGAAGTAACGTGGCCTTTGAAGTCAAGGAAAGAGAGACAAACTATTCCAGATTGAAAGAGATTCAAGAACACAACCACAAAATGCAAGGCCTGATTCCAGATTGGACTGTTTTGCCTATAAAGGGCATTATTGAAACAATTCATGGACCCTGAGAGTGGACCCTGAGAATTAGATGGTAGTAATATTCTTATTTTCCACATTCTGAGTTTGCTGATTTAGTCACGTAGAATGTTCTGGTTCATAAAAATATTCAGAGTGATGAACCATCACGTCAGCAATTTATTCTCTATTAAATTCCAGGAAAACAAAACAATTCTGCATGTTATTTTCAGTTTTGGTGGGGTTTTTTTAATCTGAGATTATCACAAATGCGTTGTAAATGTGAAAAGTATTGAGTTCCTAGTCTGATTTTTTTTTTTCACAAAGACGAATCAACGATCAGTTAACTAAAATAAGGTGCAATAAAAATAAGAAGAGAATTGAGCCCTAAGGGAGAAGAAAGCATGTTGAGATAGAATGTAACCACTGTAAGAGTTTAAAGGCTTCGGACTTCATTGAATTGTATTCTAGAGCACAAAAGAACTTTCCAACTGACACTGCATTGGTAATACAGGAAGAATTGTAGAAAACAGGAAAAAAGCTAGAGGATTGCAAAAGGGCAAATACCCTGTTGTCCACAAAGAGGAAAGATACTATCTCAGGCCCTTAAACGTACTACTCCCCAACAGGTGCCTGAATAATTCTTTAGAAATGACATAAGTATCCATTAGGATTTACCATAAAAGGAGTACACTATTTTCACTTCCTTTTTTTCTTAGTAAACCAGACGGATACAACAGGAGATATCTAAAAAGGATAGTGTATCCTGGTTTTTAGCAGGACCTATTTCACAAACTCTTTATAATATTATGGTTCAAATGATCACAGCCAATTAACGAAGCTGCCATCAGAGATTAGAGCATACCGTAAATTTCCATCTCAGATGTATACACGTACAACTCTACTGAGGAATTCCTGTCAAGATAAATTTTGAAAAAGCATTCTCTAAGTATCCATTGAATTTTGGTAAGAAATTAGGAAGTGGAAGAAGTGAAATTTGAGGAGGGGCGATTTGAGGTACACTATGGTACCTCCTAGTCAGAGTCCTCATTCATCTATAGACTCAAATCTGAATTATAAAAGACAGTTGCTACAGAGAACCAGCACAAAGTCCATGGACTTTTAATGAAATTCCTATGAACTATTCAGAGGCCAAAGCAGGTCATTTTTTTAATTATATAATGGTGCATATTACAAGGTGAAGGGTACCTCTTAGCCGCAGCTGCTGTTGGAACGTATGGGGTACGAAACAGACCCAGCCTCTGGGGCAAGAGAGCCGTCCCCCTAGAGCCGGAAAGAGGATTTCAAATAGCCCGCCACCTCAGATCCTGGAAGCAGCTTTGCAGGGGGCTGGCAGCAGACTGCAGAGATAACAGTACGAGAAGAAAGAACCCAGAGTAAGCAGAGCAGTTCAGAGAAAAAGTTGGACCCAGACACCTGTAGGAAGCGAGATGAGTAGGTTATGAAACACACTCCAGGAATACTTTGAGCTGAAAAGAACTTGGCTTTGCTACACCGAGGACTCATCATGGCACTGGTATTCTGTTGTGTTCCAGTTTCATTCATTACTTTTACATACAGCTACTTATAACTCTTCTAGACAGGGTGCCTCTGAGGACATCCCTTTGATAGGCTAAGGCAGGAGGATTGCTTGAGCCCAGGACTTCCAGGTTGCAGTGAGCTATGATCGCACCACTGCACTCCAGCCTGGGTAACTGTCCCCCAAACAAAATAAATAAATAAAATCTAAAAAAATAACTCTTCTAAGACACAACCTACTAGAATTTGTGCAAACACCATTGCAGTCAAGACGGAGCACCATTCCATTACCGCGAGGATCTCACACAAGCTAACCTTTGATGGTCACCCCCTCCTGTCCCAAGATTATCTGCTTCCCTATTTACACTTTTCTCATTCGGAGACTGTTCTGTGAATCAAATCATCTAGTATGTGACTGGCTTTTTTTCACTCAGCCCGTGGCCCCGGAGAGCCATTCAAGTTGTTACATGAATCAGTAATTCATTCCTTGTCACTGCTCAGTAGTATTTCACGGCGTGAATGTACAACAGTTTGTTTAACAACAGTTAGTCACCTATCATAGGATATTTTGATTGTTACAGTTTTGCTTATTACAAATACAGCTGCTATAATGGAAGAGGGGAAAGAAGGGACTCTGTGATGAAAATGATTAACTCTGAAGAACGCTTTGGGGGCAGGTCTGAAGGTAATGAGCTATGTCACTTGCTGGCTCATAGTCAGCTCAGGACAGACTGCCCTGTTCTACTCTTTCCCCCTTCTCACTACTGCGCTTGACTAGTCTTAAAAATAACAAAGAACACCATTGAGACAATTGAATATGGACTGTAGACTAGATATTAGTTTTGTATCAGTGCAAAGACTTCAAACTTCGATCATTTTACCATGTTTATGACAGGATGTTCTTGCTTTCAGAAAAATACACACTGAAATGTTTAGGGATAAAGAGGCAGTTGACCTCTTAATTTCAAATCATTCTGGGAGGGGGAAGGAGGGAGAGAAAATGAAGCAAAATGTAAACCATTCATAACTCGGAGTAAAGATATACAATAGTTTTTAGAATTATTCTTGAATTTCCAGTAATTTTTAAAATTTTATTAAAATAAAACGTTTCAGGGAAGAGTACGATTAGAATGACAATCAACTTTGCACATTTTATTTAAAGATGGGTGAAAGGTTGAAAAAAATTAGATATGCAGGCAGTACAGAGAACCTTCCTCTATCCTGGATCTAAACAAGTTCAAATGACTTCTCTCGCTTGACCTCCACTCTTTTGAAGGACCGCTATCAAGAAAAAGATCAGATCAACGATATTTTTAAGTAGATGTTAAGAGTATAAAATTGGTATAGACTCAGCCAACTCTGTCTTTGATAATGACATATTCACAGGGCCCAGGTAGCAAAGAGGTTTAGGAGTGTGGCCTCTGGAGCCAGGAAGCCTGACTTGAAATCCTGGTTCTGCCAGTTACTAGCTGTGTGACCTCAGGCAAGTTGATTCACCTCTCTGTGCCTCAGTTTCTGCATTTATAAGATAGAAATAAAAATAGTACCTACTTCTAAACGGAGTTTCTTCTGTTTTAGAGGTGTTTATATGCCATACTTAGAAGAGGGCCTGGTGTATATGGCACGTTACATAGGAGTTTGCTGTTGTCAAATAAAAGAATTAAAAAGCAAGTCCTGATAGATACAAATGCTGCATACTGCCTTTTCTTAGCCATTTTTTTCCTTTCCCTCATATTCCCCTTCAAATTTGTATCAGCCTCCATCTTCTTTTAGAGTATTTTTATTTTCCTGCTCTTTGACAAAATGTTTTTTAATCTTCAGCAGTAATATATCAATATGGAGTGACAGTTTGACAATATGGTTCTCACTTTTCATAGTATAAATTCAAAGACAAATTGTGAACGAGTCAAGTGAAACTTGTAATTCACAGCTGTGAGGTCACACTAGTGAATTATAAGCTTTTCATTATGTCAGAACTGTGAATTACAAAGACTTTTTTTCTATACTTCCTGTCAAATAATTTATTAGCTATACCTCTATCACAGGACTGTGCAGCATGACAGAACCAGAAAATACAGGGACTGAACTGTGGCATTTCCAGATAGAACAATGAGGAGTCAGAAGTGTAAGAGTAACGTTAAAAAGAAAATAGTGATGAGTTTAAACTGTACTCTTGCCAGGGACAGAAGCTCCCTTGATTAGCTGGTAGTTTTCTTTAAATTCAAGCCATTGTCATTCATACGTGAGGGACATTGTCTCCTTGTCTTTTTCTTATTGTCATCATCAACCATCATCTCTCAAAAGCCACCGAGGGTATAATTTGACAGTGTTTAAAAAATTAAAATGCATTCTTTTTAATATTAACATCAACGGCTAGAAGAAAATAATTCCAACAGTCCTAGTATGAAGAAAAGATAAATATTTAAGATGATGGACACCCCCATGACCTGGATTTTATTATAGGAATGTATCAAATTACCACGCACAACCCCAAAATATGTACATCTATTATGTTACCAATTTTAAAAAAATTAACATCACTATTATGATGCTGTCACGAAACTCTGATAAGCCTTTATCATTTACATGGCACTTTCAAGTCTTAGACATTATTCACATTGACCCAAATGAAATGTA
Source organism: Loris lydekkerianus (assembly GCA_963574355.1). Classification (NCBI taxonomy): domain Eukaryota; kingdom Metazoa; phylum Chordata; class Mammalia; order Primates; family Lorisidae; genus Loris; species Loris lydekkerianus. Next base: position 602 of record CAUYPK010020665.1, on the reverse strand, counting down.
TAGGACGGGTACTATGTCCTCATTCATTTCCAAGGACACTGGAGTGTAGAAAGGCAAAGAGAAACAATATGGTCTAATCCAAAATCAAGCCATCACTAAGTGTCGAAAGCAGCGCATAGATTCTGATTCTAGAGCCACAGACTATTTTCCACATTGCACTAAACCTCTCTGTCATTTATAAGCAGGTACGTGTGATGCAACCCTAATGCTCCCTGATGCTTCCTACAGCCCAGTCTCTATTCAGTGTTATACTTGAAAAATGGAATTTTAGAAAAATTCTAAAGAGATGTTTAAGAAAGTTCCACAATCACTACTTGGAAATCTTAAAGAAAATTTACTCAATTTCAATTTAGACGCCATAATTACATCAAGTCCTATTTTCTCTTGTGCCCTCCCCACTTCTTCCCTTTTCTTTTTCTTTTTTTTTTTTTTTTAATTAATCATAGCTGCGTACATTGATTTGATCATGGGGCATCATACACTAGCTTCACAGACCATTTGACACATTTTCATCACAATAGTTAACATAGCCTTCCTGGCATTTTCCCAGTTACCGTGCCGAGACACACAATTTTGAAGATTTGAGTAGTAAAAATTAGAGG